>JABSTR010001772.1:0-27873 GCA_013339765.2 Haemaphysalis longicornis | reverse complement strand
TAGAGGTGTATGACGTAAGTTTGAGCTGGAAGGAAAATAATCGCTGTAGCGACGCAGTAAATCCAGTTCTCTGTCCTGATTTTCTTGTGCAGCACCGGGTTCATGTCGAAAGGATGCGCACCTTGGAAGCATCTGCGCATGCGCGTTAAAAGTTAGTGACCGCTACCATTTGACTTGCTTCTTGCTTTTCTTCGAGGAACGAAATTGCAGGGCCCTTTTAAATGCTGGTACTCCTCGGTGAAATTGGTGACGAAAACGTTAGATTTGCTTTGCAAAGCGCATAATGCATCTTGCGACGGAGACATCGTTGTTGCGAAGGAACCTTTGGTTCCTTCCTCTATGATAGCGTCGATGTCAGGAGCAGCATCCTCACAGTAGACGGCGATCATCAAGCTTTCGCGGGGTGGCAGGGTGACGTGACCGTCGGCGACCCTTACAGCAGCACGGTGATCGGGGTTTGGTTGCGGCGTCGTACAGTAATAGGAGCAAAAAGTTATCGACTTGGTCTGCAGACCAATTATTGCGCCGTTGTCCGTCAAAAAGTTCCTTCCAAGAATTACGTCGCAGGAGCAGTTAGGCAAAATGACGAACGCAGCAGGGTACTTGGTGCCGCCTATGGTGACGCGTGATGTACACGTTCCACTTGACGTTACGACATGGCCTCCTGCTGTGCGTATATGCGAACCGTCCCATGTTGTCGTAACTTTCTTCATCTTAGACGTGAATGACCCGCTCATTACCGAGTAGTCGGCTCCCGTGTCGATGAGGGCGACAACGTCAAAGCCATCGATGGACAACTGGACTTCGGACGCCGCCTTCCTCGAGTTCGGGTGCGTCGGGGCGTCGCATCTGGGCTTGTGCGTATTTATGGTCGGGAACTGTGCGTCATCGTTGTCGTCGTGTTCTCAGCGGCCGTCTCCGTCATGTTGGGTACGCGTCGCGCCGTGCAGATGTCGTCGTGTTCTGGAGTCTTGTCAGGGTTCCGTCGGGTCGTCGGGATGAGGGCATGCCATGAATCGTGGTCTTCAGCGCACCCTTGCGTCCTTGGAGGGTTTTTTTTTCGCCATTGTGCAGATTCACCTCCAGAATTTGCTGCCTTTAGTTTCCCCTGCGTGGCCTGGGGACCTTCCACGTGTGAAGTCAGCTTTGCTACGGCGGTTCGGCGACTCGTATGGGAAGGGCGACGGCGAATGTTTGAAACGAGTTGGGGACCGCTGGTTTGAGACAGATACTCGTCGATCTCACGTGGTCGTCGCCCAGGGAGAGGGCGAAGTGCGTCGACGGAGAAACCACGCAGTCCGAGTCTCTTGTATGGGCAGCGACCGTAGATGTGGTCGGCCTCTCCGCAGTGATAGCACAGAGGACGATTATCGGGAGTTGGCCATACTTCTGTCTTCCTCGGGGTCTGGTTTCGGACTACAGGGGGTTGGGCGGGTGGCAGTGGGCGGTGGTACGGCGGGGCCTCTTGACGACGTGTTGGAGCAGGGCGGAGTCGGCGAACAGCCGCAGAGTATGTCATAGCTTGTGGCTCGCGGAGTGCTTTGGGTGGCGTAGAAGTTCCCAACGCTTGTTGCAGTTCTTCCCTAATCACGTCTGTAAGGGTAGGGACTTGGGGCTGCGACGGCGTGGGGAGAAGGTTCTGCAGCTCCTCTCTAACTACTCCGCGGATGGTCTCGCGTAGGCTATCAGCCGGAATCCTCAAGTTGTCGATGTAGTTCCGCATTGGCCGCGCCAACAAAGTTGCGATCATACTATACTGCTCAGCACGCGTTTCGAGGGCCTTCTCAATTGTAGTGGCTTCGGTCACGAATTCGGCGATGGTTTTGGGCGGGTTGCGGACAAGTCCAGCAAACAGTTCCTCCTTAACACCGCGCATTAAGAAGGGTAACTTCTTTTCTTCCACGATTTCGGGGTCCGCGCGGCGAAGTAGTTGCTTCATCTCATCAAAGAAGATCACGACCCCTTCGTTGGGGTGTTGCGTGCGCGTTTCCAACTAAAGGGCGGCTCGTTGTTTTCGCATGACGGTAGCGAATGTTTTCAGGAACTCCCTCTTAAAGAGAGTCCAGTTGGTTAGGGAACTTTCATGGTTTTCAAACCACGTTCGGGCCGTATCTTCTAAAAAGAATTAAACGTGGCGTAAAGTTTTTTTCGTCATCCCACCTGTTAAAGATGCGTACGCGCTCCCCTTTCTCCAACCAGTCCTGAGGGTCTTCTCCGGGGGATCCGCGGAACGATGTTGGTTCACGGGGCTGTTGAAGAACAAGGGCAGGACTGGTAGGTCATTGTGCCTGCGTTGATCATTGTGGTCGTCACGACGTCTTCTTTCTTCACTTTATCCGGAAGCAGTCCAAACTCCGGCTGAAGGCATTGCTGTCGGCGGCTGGCACGAGTGGGACTTGCTTCTCGGCTTGACGACAGCGTAGGGTGCATTTACCCAGCACCTCCACCAGATGTCATGTGGCCAAAGACGACGCAGTTGTCTTCAAGGAAAACAAGTTTATTGGAGCGAACTTGTGCTCCCCTAACAACTCAAAAAGTACACAGGCGGCGTAACAGCAGTCGACAAATTGACGTGTGTCGGTGGGCGTCGGAGAGTCGAATGAATGCTTCGGCGTCTGTTCTGCAGGCTTTTATCTTTAGCGCGAGTTTTTTCAAACCATCTATTTACATCCACAACAAAGAAGATGATTTTAGGCTGTTCACGTTAGTTCGGAACGCTCTTCTTATCAGAAGAGATAACACATGCGGCCCAGAAAGAAAGAATGGAACACGCGTTTCCCTGGCACACAGATAACACAGACCGGCGCAGCCGGGTGGTAAAAGCAAAACACCAATAAACAAACCGAATGCATAGTTCGCGGCAATATAAAGTTGCAATAATAAATTATCTTCAAGGCATACAGAGAGACAGGCCAATAATTTCACGAATATATAGCCGAAGAAATTGTATCGTCTTTAGAACCAGCTGCAAAGAGACACTGCCGCTACAGTTCCGCATACTGTAAAAATTGCGCCACCTTCTCTCTCGCCGCGGCAGGCTCCTAAAAGGAGAGAAAAACACAAAGACGAAAACCGGCGAGCGCACGAGAACCGAAAGAGATAGTTGCCGCCTCGAGAAGGGGACAAAACAGCGGCGCAAGCCGTCGTTATATTTATATCAGCTGGGAGCCCGGGCAAAACCCACACGCGTCTGTCTTTAACCAGCCATTTTTGTGTGCGCGTATGTGTGTGGGGGGAGGCAGGTAGTGTGCAGAAGGTATCGCTCGCAGTCGAGGGCCGCAGTGCACCCAGTTGCTGCCGGTGCTTGGCAGCCGTTACAGCACAGTCCAACTGCTCTACCGTGCTTTGGTGCTGGGATCATAAATGCCAGCACCATCGTCGGCTATGGTGCTGGCATTTATGAGCGATCATGCTTCTGAAAAACGCGTCCGCAAACCACCTAAATGCACAGAGTCTCAACAACAAAAGGTATTCTGTGGAAGTGTTCCTTAATGCATTACGCTACAATTTTGATATACTGGTCTTCGCCGAGATGTGGTTTGCGAGGGATTCGGACGTTGTGCAATTTCTAGGGTACGGGTACACGTCACTGTGCAGAAGCAGCATGAAAGGAGGGGGCGTGGCAGGAGACGTGCGACACCATATAAAGTATTGCGGAGTTCAAAAATAATCTGTTCTAAACTGCGAGTACGAGTGGCTGTTAATAAGTACCGCCAGCTGAGTGATCGCAGTTATCTACAGGCCTCCCTCGGGAGCTATAGAAACATTTTTTGGAATTTCTTGAAGATATGCTACACTATTGCAATCAACTCGGCGATACATTAATCGCCATTACTGGTGATCTAAACATAGACGCGTTTTTCTCACAACCTAGCAAGCGAAAACCGCTTGACATTTTCTTCTCCTGCGGCTACGAAAACGTCATTAACGCCCCAACACGGATTACCGCCATATCTAGGACCCTATTGGATCCCTGCTTCACGAACTTACCCACCAATAATCTAGAAGCTGGCATCTTAATTTCAGCTATAAGTGACCCCTTGCCGATTTTTATCATTTTCCAACTCATTCTGGACGACGTAAACGCGACAAAACTGCCGCGCCTGTTTTACGCAGATTAATAAATGACGACAAAATCGCTGCATTTTACCGATTAATGGAAAACGTAGATTGGCTTGATGTGCTCAATATGCAGAACGCCTCGGATTGCTACAACGTGTTTATTATAAAGTTAAAGAGGTTTACAATGTGGCATTTCTCCTTGTACAAATTAAGCAATGTAAAAAAGCTAGGAAGCCATGGATTGACGCCACCCTTCTGAGAAGGATCAGGGAACGTGACAGGCTATTTGCATTATTTGTTAAAACAAAAAAAACCCAATCATTTTACAAAATTCAAAAAAAGTCGAAATAAGCTAAACTACAATATTTAAAAAGCGCGCTGCTCATACTAAGAAAACGAATTTGCTAGCGTAATTAACGACCCTAAAAAAATCTGGACTACTATGAATAGCTTAACGATAAAAAAGCAAAGCAGAGGAATTTTAGAGCTACAGATGGATGGTACAATATTCAAAGGAACTGCGCTTGCTGATAAATTCAATGAGCACTTCCTGGTATCAGGCGCAGCTTCCACCACCAATGCAGCTACTGATCCTGAATCATACATCAAAATGAGTATACCGAATTCCATATACCTATCTCCCATTTCAGAATCGGACGTCTGTAATATAATAAAAGAGTTAAAAAACAGTAAAACTTGCGGAGGAGATGAAATAAAAGTGGAGCCCATAAAGGCAGTAGCTCACTTTCTTTGCCAACCACTATCGCCTGTTGGCAACCTGATAATGAGTACAGGTGTTTTTCCCGACAAACTAAAAATAGCCAAAGTTTCTGTTATATTCAAAAAAGGAGATTTAAATGCTATGTATAATAATAGAGCAATCTCAGTTCTTCCTTTAATGTCAAAGGTTATAGAACAGTTGATTAATATTAGACGATATAATTTTTGTAATGCAAACAACGTCATATCAGAGCAACAGTACGGTTTCCAAAAAGTAAAATCAACTGAGTTAGCACTGTTGAAACACTAAAGATAAAATAATTGACAACATAGAACAGAAACTATACACAATAGGTGTCTTCATTGATTTTAAGAAAGCGTTTTACTCCATAAAGCATCAGATTTTACTGCAAAAATTATGTATGTATAGAATTAGAGGTATTTGCTTGGATCTAATAAAAAGCTACTTATGTAACCATTTTCAATACACAGAAATCGAGCACGCACGATCCAAACAAGGAAAACTTAATTTTGCAGTGCCACAGGGATTTATACTCGCCCCGCTCTTATTCTTGTTATACATAGACGACATCGTACATATTTCTTCCACAGCAGATTTTATCTTATACGCCGAGGACACAAACATATTCCTTTCCTGCAGTGATCTTGCTCCACTCCAGGCATTAACAAATGCCTGGCTTAAAAAAATTATCGGTATGGCTAGAAGCAAATCAGCTTTCATTGAACACAAATAAAACTAAGTTTGTCGTTTATCGTCCTAAAAATAATGTTGTAAGCCACCACATTTCAATCACATTTCGGGGCACGACAATCGAACAAGTCCCTTCACACCAATTTTTTGGTGTGACGATTAATGAAAATTTAAATTGGTCCGCTCATATAAACAGAATTCGAACTGATGTGTAACGCCCTATTGGCGTCATCTATAAACTGAAGCAGCTTCTGCCCACGTTGTTGCAAAAGCAGCTGTATTTCGCGTTAATACACTCTCGCCTCAGTTATTGCTCGCTTGTGTGGGGAACAACTGGCAAAATAAATTTAGATAATCTTCTAGTACTCCAAAAGAAAGTAGTACGCTTGATAGAAAATTAATCACATATAACCCACGCTGCCCCACTCTTCCACAAGCATAGCATTCTGACTATTCAAGACAGCATAAACAAAAAAATGGATTTGTTCAATTATCAACGGTTCAAAAATAATTCTACAGCCTTCATGGAACAATACTCATCGAAGAACCACGAATACAATCTACGGCATGCGAGCTACAACAAAGAAAGAATCCGCACTAACTATGGGTCGGAAAAGACAACATACATAATTCCCAACTTTTTGAACGAACAGGCTGTTGTTGTTACATTGATACAGTCTTCCCTTTCTGTACAATCTTTCAAAAAGAAAGTTGATGTGTATTTGCTGGGGCTAGAGTAAACACACGATGACATATATAAGCGTAATATTACCTGAATATCGCTCTGTATTTCTACTTTGTGATCTTGTTTATACTTGTAATGCCAATTCTTAAGGAATACAAATTCTACCTTTATTTGTGTGATGTCAACTTTATATCAAATGGAGTTTGTTGTCTGTATTTTGTTTTCCGTATTAGGTTTTCTGAGTTCGAAAATTTTGTAATTTGTCACGTTGCTGCTCAGTTGTGTGTAGAAGGGGAAGGGGGGAGGGGAGGGCCGAGGGATGTCGCTTTGTCAGGTAATTCGTTTGCCTTTTCGGCATCCCCCGAAGACAACCGCTTCTGTGATGCTTTTATGTGTTCATTGCGATGTTTACTCGGCAACATCTCCCCTCTACCTTTTTTCGGTTGCCGGAAATAAAACAATCACATTCACATTCGCATTCACATAATGATTAATGACATGTAGAACGTTGTATTATACTTCAAACATTTTTCGAATACCTGGTTGATAGCATGCATGTGGTGTAAAGTTCAAAATGCTTTCCTAAATCCGGCCTGTTCCGGTGGCTGTGGAAGGTCTCAGGGTGCACTTAAGCGGTTGAGAATTACTTCTGTAAATTACTTCTACATAACTCAGAGCTTGCTCATTGGTCAGTAATTGTTAGGCTTTTCGGCATCACCTTCGCAATGTAAAGCGAAATTCGGGGTATTCCATAAATTTGGCATCGTTAAAGTCTTCACAGACAGCGAGAATCTGAGCACAGCGAGAAAGTCGTCAGACACGGCAAGAGGACTAGGTTCTTTTTCTGTAACTCATGCTGTTGGTCGTAGGAAAGAACCCGGTGACGCCGGTTGGGAACCTTTCGAACTTTTTCGTCTGAACGAATAACCCGGGGCCTACGCCTATATATGCCAACGTAAACTCACGTCATCATCGTCATCAGACCTTCTTGAGGTGGATTTCAGAGTATGGAATTTAGCATGCAGCTCTTCGGCATAACAATTACCCGTTGCCTACCCATATGACTGCGAACGAAAATTGAGGTCATCATCATCATCATCATCATCATCATCATCATCATCATCATTATCAAAGCTTTCTAAGGTGGCAGTAAGGTTTTGTTGTCCTCCAATTCACCTCTTTGCGCGGCGGGCAGTGATGACCCTAGGTGTTCCTGCTTGCCCTGCGCTGCGTTTTGGTGCAGCGCTGCGGCAGTGATGGAGGCGACGACCCGGTAAGAGGAAACGAAAACTTTTGCATTTACACTTTTTACAGTTGCTCACAAAGAGGATACTTTGAGCCCGTTGGTCCCTATGTGCCGGCGGCGCCCCGTCAAAGACGATCCTCCACTCAACCCGGACTGCCCGAACCACGCGTACTTGTAATTGAAGAAACCTCGTAGTCGGTGGAGGGGGGCGTGCGCGTTCCGACCGCGCTCCCCACGCACCTGCCTGTTGCGGGCCCCGTGTGCCAGCAAGCGCCACAATACACGTCCCCCCAAGCTAGCGCGCGTGCACAACAATACACACCGCCTCAAACTTGCTTCGACACGCAGGGGCATTGCGGCCGCCGCGCGCAACTTCGCTCAACAAAGCGTGGTCACCCTCCCAGCAGCTCCCGCGATTGCCTCCGTCTAACACTCAGGGCTGAAACACGGTACACAAGAGGGGCCCTCTACGCCCGCCACACCGTTGCCCCTTTGCCTGCCTGGGCATGCGATAATGACAATAATGACGGGAACACCCGACCCTTACTGTGGCCTTCACTGTATAGAATTTAGCATTTGGCAGAACGAATTACCGGTGGCCTACCCATGTGCCTGCGAACGTGAATTCAGGTAATCATCATCATCAGAGCTCTTCAAGATGGCTTTTCCTCTATTGCGTTCATCACAGTTTTTTAGCCGAACGAATCACCCGTGGTCTAGTATCGACCTGCGAACATGTATTCAAGTGACCATCAATTTTAGAGCACCTTAAGATTAGGTTTAACGCATCTACATTGGCATGCAGCTCTTGGGCAGAGCAAATTACCCGTGGCCTACGCATAGGCGTGCGAACGTGAATTGGGGTCGCCATCATCATCGTCATCATCAAAGCTCCTTAAGGTGCACTTTATTGTAAGGAGTTTAGACGGAACATACCACATTCAATCTATTCATTTTAATGTTCCCTTTAAAGCACTAGCCTATAGTCGCTAAAAATTGCCGGTCTACGACAATTTACCACTCACGCTATCTGTGGAAACAAATTCGCCGTAAAAATTTGCGCTACTGATTATTCAGGTTAATATGTATCTATCAGTGGTACTAAAGATGCCTTTATTATAAATTGGCTCGCTTTCACTGAAAAGGGGGCTGATATGTTCTCAGCTGTTTTGCGCTAGCCCGGTGTGGGGTCGGAGCGTTTCCGCATGAATAAAAAGCTTTGTTCTTCCACCATTATCCCTTTCTTGCGTACGAAGTGCTAAGTCTATGAGCTGCCACCGCAGCCCGCAATGCTGCGGGTAAAATAGCAGGCACCCGTCACTTCAGCCATGTTGACGTTGTGTCTCGCTGGCTGAACGATTCACGGAGCGAATGCAGGCTCCTCTTCTGTCTATTTCTGACTCCCACCACCACAAGTACTCATCAAAGTTCAACATCTTATGGTTCCACCAGTTCAGTTTCCTCACCGGTCACTCCACTGATCTTACTTAACTGTATCTTGCTGACAACCTTAAATATGCAATTTATTCAGGAATTTACGCTGAAGCCATTTTCGCTGATATAAGAAAAGTTTTCCATTCGATCAATTAGCACATTCCTTTTAATAAGGTAACCACATAGTCATTGTAGGTCCTTATTTTTCAATAAATCAAAGCTACCTATCAAAATAAATGTTAGGCAGTCTGTGTCTCGCAATATCTTTCAAATTTTAAAACCCCGCTGGCGTGGCTCAAATATGAATACGTTACGGTCTCCTGTACTTCATATACATCAATTACATGCCAGATTTTGTTTCTTACTCCGAACCCTTCCTATACGGCCACGACACTGCTATACTTCTGACAGCTTCTGACAGATGCCTTTATTTTGTGACAGCAAAGCGTACCGCTGAAATTATCACAGTTTGCGGTTGCATGCCAGACTTGTTTACATATCAACGCATACAAAACATTTTTTTATTGCCGCTCATTCTATGCAGCGGCACCTTACGCATGAATCATCCTAAGGTAGTAACAGTCAGAACACCCAAGCAGTAAACCAATTCATGTCTGCAGGAGTTGTCCTTGATAGTCATTTGAAATGTACTAAGACCATTCCCCATTTAAGGACAAAAGCTGCTTTTGGTATTAGTATATTATTCAAAGCACGCAATGTTTTTTGTTTATGCACTTTAGATTTCATTCTATATTTTTATTCTTAGACATTCTACGTGCTGCTTATCCTAATGTAGTACGCGTTACCCCAGTCATTTGGTTCCATTCGTATATCACCTTTCAGGCCATTCCGCACTGAGCCTTCTTCAATGCTTCAGCAATTTGGTATACAGTAAGCTCTCATTTCAGCGAACTTCAAGGTACCGAAGGAAATGGTTCACTTAACTAAAAGTTACTAAACTGTATAATCACTTATAAAATTTTCGAACAACGCTAGGGCCCCCAGCAAACGTGGTTAGGTATGAGAAATGTAATGTGTGAGGTTCAGTCTTTGTAAAAATTTTGTGGGCCACGCCGACCGTGGCCGGAGCAGGCGCGCGGCCGAGCAGGGGCGCTGCGCTTGCAGCTGTCGGCTGGCTAGGCGGCTAAAGAGAGCGAGGGGAACTTTTGCTCTTGCTTTTGTAGTGTGTCCGGCGCGACAAGTGCTGCGCAAAGTGCCTGCGCTGAAGTGAAGTGCGCCTGCTCTGAAAAACCGGCCCCGTTGCACTTATCGCGCCAGCCATACTACGCAAGGAAGCGCGAAGGCTCCCCTCACTCTCTTTAGCCGCGTAACCTGCCGGCAGCGGCAAGGGCAGCGCCCCTGCTCGGCCGCGCGCCTGCTCTGACCACGGTCGCTGTGGGCCACAAAATTTTGACAAAGATTGTACATCAATAGTGTATTAAGTCAGCAAGAGCGCATTGCAGCACATGTCGTTTTGAAAAAAAAAAACAGTGATTTTAGATTCTACTGCGTGCTCCAAAAGCGCAACAAGCTGTCCAGATTGTGCTTTCTCTTTTGTGCTTTCTCTCGCACACCATACACCAATCAAACCTGCAATCTGAGTAGTTCCCCGCTCCACCTCAGCCGCTGTTTATCTGTGGCGCTGTAAGCACAACGGATGCTTTGCTGCCGTTGTTCATCTAACCCCCATTTCATCGGCGCTGTCAGTGCCAGCCATGGCACCAGCTATGCTCGGCCAGTAATGGGGATGATGGGCATCGGTTGGGCTAGTGCTGCGGAGGGCAAAACTCCGTTGAACTGATTTAAAAAAAATGAGCCTGGGTTCACCGCACAAGTTTCTTTAACCAAAAATCTTTGCATTGGAGCCCCAAGGAAACCATCAGGGGCTTTATAAAAGTTCGTTATTTTGACATGTTCGCTAAAGTGAGTTTTGTACAAAGCAGCGTTTACTGTATTACCTTTGAATCATTTAGTGAAACATAAACTTGCAATTCTCTTGTATCAATCATGAAATAACATGATAACGTAGAATATTTTGAATGGTGAAAGATTATTAACCTACATTCCAACAGGCTTGCTACTAACCGTAATTTATTACTACTCGTTAGAACACTTCAATTGTGTCAAACTTCCCACTTCGCCGATGTCGCGTTTTGGAATTCCCTTATAACAAACTCTAAACTTTCCTTGCGGTAATATGCAATTAGCGAAGATATTTTATTTATTCTACAATAAGACCCGCATGTCCACGTTTCATTGTTAATATGACACTGCCTTTCAAACTTTAACCCTTGGCTGTGTATTTAATTTTGTTGAGTTATTTGTTCATGCTCTAACAATGCTTCAAGGGCGATGGATGATGGGATTACTTGCTAGAGGTCCCCTGTCAGCTCGTGGCTCAGGGACCTTCCACTGCATTGTGAATTATCTGAAAATCGCAAATGAAAGAACAAAACACTACTGATTGTAATTCTAATATTGCGGGTGCTCTGCTGACACCAGAAACTATGTATCGCTGCGGACAGTACTCCAATCATGGTGTACCGGTGTATAAAAGATAAGCACTATTTTTTGCATACACTTATACGTCTTGCATTTGGAAAAGGGAATGTCTTTCTGTTGAAAAGGGATAAGATGTTTGAGCCAAAACTTCAACACATGGCCTTTGCGGATTGAGAAACGATGCGCTTGAGCTCCGCATGTAGCGCTCCGGCCAAAGATGTGATACAAACAGAATGGTGGCTTGTTTTCTACGCAAGCGGGTACTTCGCATCGATCTTATTGGGGAGCCCAGAGCGCTGGTTCCCAGATCTAAATCCTAAGCGCAGGAAAACCCCTTCAGTGTTTGTCACAAACAACAAGTAATGCTAAGTCTTGACGTTGGCCTAGTTGAGTACACATCATTCACACTAAAACAGCTGAAAGACGAGGACGGAAGAAGTGACAAACTAGAGCGGTGACGAACAACTGCAGAACGATTTACTACGAGACATGAAATACACAGAAAAATGTATGTTGGGAATACGCTCCAAGATTGCAAAAAGGTGTATTGCCATTCAACTCGGCCCACTCAAAAGTGGTGAAACATGGCATTGCTGTTGCGGCTATACAGAACTCACTAATAGGATTCAGTCCGCACACGATGACGAGAAGCTCAGACTCAACAGGCTCAGTGAAGCAGGATACCCGGTTCCTATGTTGCGCAGCTCCGCAGAAAACATCCTGAAAAGAGTCAACACTAACGTGGCTAAAAACCGGTCGCAAGAAGAAGGATCCATGGTCCGCCTAAACGTCATACTTTAAGTGCGTGAGGTTTCACACCTTTTGAAGAAGATTGGGGATCCAGCAGAAGCGCGGATCGTTTTTTTTCAGCGTCAAACACACTTGCGCCTTTCTGCGCAAATATAAACGGCAACGACGACCTAAAAGACATATGTGAGAAGAAGCATGAAAACCAGTTTGTGACATGTGCGGACAATGTGGTGTATGAAATCCCACTTTCATGCGAAACGGTCTACGTACGCCAGACCGGTAGATGCGTAAATAGATCGCCTTATACAACATGCTTGCACTATGCGTACAAGGACGGACGGAATCATGCAATCAATGCAAGAAATGCGATAAAATTGATTACCCCCCAAAGTTGAAACAAACGCGCATTTGGAACGCTGTCGGGACGCTCGCTCCTGGGAAATATTGGAGGCCTCACTGATTTGCATTAAGGGCGAGTAATGCCTGAGCACGCCATCGAGTGCACTTTTGGAACGAGGGGTAGCATACCTAGGCAGTTGAAGCTGACTTCTACAAGAGATCTGGCTTGCCTCTTCCAGTCTGATTGTTTTATCATTGATGGAGGCTTCCACTGCATATTTGGAGTGATATTTTATCCTTCAACGGGCGCATGCTTGAGGGTGGTGTTTTTCCGCGTATTTATTATCACGTAATAAATCGTTGTTCGTTGTTCGTCCGCGCTCTAGTTTGTCACTTCTTCCGTCGTCGTCCTTGCGTGTTGCACTGGCCAATCTTAGTTGGTGAAAAATGCATATCTCCAAACATTCCCCAAAAGACGTTACACCGGTTCACTTATTAACAGACCAGGCATGGCTAGTTCATGATCGTCATGATGATCAGCCTCCCCATCGTCATCATCACCATCATCGTCAGCCTACTGAGTTCCACAGCAGGTGAAGGCCTTTCTCACTAACCGCCACTCCGGTTCTGCGCTGCTCGAGTCCCGTCCTTCCTGTCGAATTCACTGGAAGTTTACAGCGAAGTGTATGCAGCTACCCAATGGCAGTGGTCCATGTCCGTACGTCTACGCCTCGCGTTGACAGGAAATAATTTTCGTCTGCAGTTTCTCATGAACGCTCTGTAGCTCTCAATGTAATGTTGGTATCACAAAGAAACCGTACTGAATTCGTGCTCTAAGATGACCCTATCGTAAACAGAGTTTCATTAGCTTGTCATAAATATTTCACACTTTTACACGTTACAGAGTTACCGGCTGTTGTCAATACATGGCCATGAACGCAGGGAGCATGCTTAAAAAAGCTGCTGTCAAACTTTATTCCGAAACAAATTATGTAAGAATAGGCGGCTAGGCCGGCTCTAACATTACTCTGGGTTTCAAACATAGTACATGGTGACTTTGTCTTTATTCCGGAATCACCGTCTGCTTTCACCTCATGGATTTTTAGAGGAGGGAAACATACAGCCGCACGTTTTTCCCTAGAATGAACTAGTCCCTACAAGTTTCTTTCAGCGAATTAACTAAAGCGCACGTTCAATCGCAACTTACAAAGAAACGTGTTTTGTTTCTGTCATAGACCCATCAGTTGAAGTACAACACCGCTGCTTCATTGCTCGTACTTCGTCAGTGATGATTTTTTTGTTCAGCAAACTAATGAGAGCAATTAACACTGTAATCCTGATTACACTTTACGGGCTAACTGAACTACATTCTTGTTTCGGTGGATTTTGCGCAATCCTAGCAAATCCATACTGAATACAGTTACGGCTTTTGGAATGTGGTTTTAAATACAAAGAAAGTGGGAAGCAAATAATGCTTTTGCTTGAATAGCCTCGAGTCGAAAGCGACTATGTAGCCCTTTTTGAATACTAAAAGTTAAATCTACAATTTCTTGGCCGAGATTCATTGATTAGGTTGCAATAATAGAAAAGCTTATTAACAAAGTTTTTCGAAGTTCTCCGAAATCGTAAAACATACCTAAAGAGCTATTAGGCTGCGTGTACTTTTATTTAAATAGCTGGGTGTTACCGCCGGTAACACTTATAGCGTCAGATGTAAGGTTAAACGCAACTGTGTATGCCTTGCAACTTCGCCGAACACAGTCATTTTCGAAAGAGTGCCAAGTAATTATTGAAAGTGCTGATATACTCACCGGATTTCCTTGGTAATTCAGTCACGAAGAAGACGCCACATTGCGCTGTCGATGACACGTGTAAGAGCAACTCCTTCGCAACAACCATTTCTTCATTTTCTGCAGAAACCAACAGGATCACAATACTAGCTGATATTATTAAGGAGAAAATGGGAAAATATTACCGGTAATCCCCAACTAAATATAAAAACATTTTTACACTTGTTTCATATCTTCCAGCTAAAATTAGCCTAACTGCAGCATCACATTGGCGTTTTTCGGTTGACCAAATATTTGGCTCTAGGTTTGTCAAATTTCTTTTGTTGGGAACAGAGCCAACTATATGTTGAGCAAAATAGAACTAGTGCGCGTAGTGTTAAAGGTAGAGTCATTTAAAGTAGAGATTGGGGCAAGGCAATATACTGAATTGAAGTTTTCGGTTTGGTTCTGCGGCACTATAGCGCACCCTAATACTTTAACACGCTTTGTAGCATCAACGGGTTGTTTTATTGCGTAACTTTCCGAAGCCACATGCGTTAAGGTGGGCAGTGGTACAGGTAAAATATGCAATTTTCCTTATTCGTTCTGCCAAATTCATTGCGCATTCGTTCTTTCCGCATTGCGGCCCAGGGAATTAAGTATATATGGGAAAAATATTTCCAAACTATTCCACTTCTTGCCTTGTTCATACAGGCGAGCACTGCTCAGCGTACATGTAGTTTTAGTAAGATTCAAAAAACACAAATATCCTTAAGTGAACGTAACAGTCATTTTGTATTGTTAAAATAACGTCAAGTTCAGTATTTCTAAAATATGTAAACATATTTTGAGCCATGGCGTGTAGCCGTGATGTAAGAGGGGACGAAAGACAACAAACGAGAGCGACCGCCTCCCCTTGTTTGGGTCGATGCTAAGCACGGCAAAAACAGAACATAAAATATTCACTGCCTAGCACTTCCTGCAGGAGTGACGTAATAACGCCATTCACCTGCTGTGAAACTACAGATTCGATCTACTCCATCCGGTCGCCACTGAACTCAGGAAACAAAAGACACAAAAAACGGCCGATTGGTGACCGTTCTATAGCGCATCAGCGGCGCGGCTGAAGTGACCGAGGCTATTTTTCCTTACTCGCGACTGATAGCTAGTCCGCTGGTTCACTCGTGTCGTTCGTAGCAAATAGTTGGTAAGTCTTTTCCTCTCCCGTACTTCACTTGACGCCTTTCATGTAGCGGGAAAGAAAAGCCTATACCAAACCATTGGAAGACGATTCTTTTTTTGGCATTATACCCTCTAGTAGGATCGCCCAATATGGAGGTTCCCATTATTTTAGGGTGAAATACATTAATAAATATATTTACCACACCTGCTTGCCTGTATACAACGGCCTTCGTTATAAAATGCCTACTCAAATTCAAAAATCAAAATGTTACTTTGTTAAAATTAATTAATATACCTACATTAGTAGACAGTTTCTATCATTTTTCAGTGTCCACTTTACTTCTATAGGCAGTTGCACCGGTCAGGGTAGAATATACACAGTCCAAAACCCTTCATTATTCAGTCACAATTATTGAATTTTTCCTATCAAATGCTGCAAGAGAACTCATGTCTTCTAATTACGAATCGTAACCACAGTTATTTTGGCAATCTATACCTATCAAAAGAAGTGCCCGACTGACTAACTGACTGACTGACTCATCAACGTCCAGCCTAAACTGCTAGACCTAGAGACTTGAAATTTCACGAGTTTATTTGCGTCATTGAGTAGGTGCTCACTAAGGCGGCTTTTTCAGAAATTGCTGTCCTAACCGAATAAAAGGGCGAAATTGTGGTTTCGCGAATTCGTGATTTTCTCGGTCGCCCATTCACATATTGAAGCGCTTTTTGCTGATATAAGTAGACCTTAAGAATACCTAAAAAAGTAGTTTTTGGATTTCGCCCTAACCTACACCAGCGAGGTGATTCTGCATTCCGGAACTAAAACGGCGTTCCTAGAGATTCTCAAATAAATGTTTCACCGATTCAGTAATTCAACTGTTTTTTTTTCTAGAATATGTTACTCATACAAATGCACAAAACCGTTTTAAAGGATTTCGCTCTGCGACGCCGCAAAAGGGTCAAATTGTTTTTTTACAAATGACACGGCTGATGAGCCAAAAAGGCCTGACAGGTTGTGTACACGTCTAGCCAAACTGCTCTTTCAAACGGCTACAGATTGCAGGGGCACATTCTAGTTACTCTGTTGGAGGTCAATATTTCTTAAATTATAAAACTTCCACAATGGAGAGAGTGAAAAGCGGTAAAATAGCTTTTCAGATATTATTTTTTTACCGCCCGCCATCTGAGATATCGAACTGATTTTCGTTGGGATAGGCAACTTACTCACGTATCTCAACGCTGTTATACAAGATTTTTCAATGACACCCTCCCAATACAGGAAAGCGGGATTTCGGGAAAACACGCTGTTTTTACACTTTCGTAAAGTAACCACACATCCAGTTGATATCTCCCATTAGTTTTTTCTTGAAAAAGGTTAGCCCTCGGCATCTGCTGGGAGTTCCTGCAATCTCGCGCCTCCCGTAGGGAGCCCATGTTACTTATGATAAAACTGTACACATGAGCATCGTTCATATCTTCTGAGATAGCACTTCCTACGAGGAAGAATAGCCCTTACCCAGCCGGCCTCCATCATGTGTTCCCAGCGCAATCTCCTGCCGAATTCAAGTAGTGTTTGCAGCCTGGCACTCTTCCTCATATCATATTAAGAGTGCAAGCAAACCAAGCTCCTTCTTCTATCCACTTTTCCATACCTTGAGCTGTGGGAGAACCTGGTGACTAACAGCGATCTAAATTTCCAGACAATACTTCCTCCATAGCGAAGGCTGCCCACTCATCACATGGCTTTCTGAAATTGGGAACCACTCCCACTTCGCCTGCTCAATACACCTTTTTCACTCACTGACTCATTCGCTCAACGCGCCATCTTGGTGCAATTTGTTTAGCGATTGTTGGAGTAAAACACGAGTACCAGTCGTTTCACATTACCACGACGCGCCTGCAGTAGGAGCCTACGTAGTGACAGCAGGCAGGCGCTCCCGAGTGTGAACCGCTTCCCAATGAAGTAGCCTAATATGGGGACTAACAAATACCAATTGCTGTCCCTAATATAACGGCCCACCCGGGCACCGCCGGGTACTACCGCTAGTTTAAAATAATTATGCAACCTACACCCCAAAGCTTTTTGTTTGGCCTATCGCTTGTGTGGAAACCATATCCCTAATTTCTCCCAAAGTAACTTTCTTAATCCTATAAGTTTTTGTGGCGGAAGCGCCGTGCCAATCGCTTCCAAACAATTCAAAGTAGTAGTCGTCGCTCCTTAGTGATTCGTCGCAGCAGCCGATGATGTGGCGAGTCCGCGGCAGTTTTCTGGTGATCACACCACCACCAAACTTGCTTTGCGTGCGCAAGAAATTACATTGAGCCTATCCCGCCTAAGTCTGGGCGCGCTGTCGTTTGAGTTTCCTGCACAGAATGGTAGCCTTTCGGAAAATAGACCACCTACATACCAACCCTAGCATTCAGCAGTTAACAGAAGTCGTTCGAGAACAATTAAGACGGGTATTGAAATACACGCAACGAAGAAATGTTGCGCCTTTTAATAATTCTACTGTTTACTCCGCACGCGGCTGCCTAGGCAAGTCAAAAGATTCTGATGGTTATGTCTTGTATTGCTTCCTTTTAAAGCTGACCATCTATGTACGACAGGCAGCATCCGGAGTGTGCTAGATATCCTTTCTGTACATTTATACATCTTTGTTTATATTTACGATATTAACACCCATCATAGGCAACATTACAAAGCTTCTCTCCGTCCACCTCCTTCTTCCTGCAGAAAACCATCCAAGAATGCGTTTCAATAAATATATCACTAAAACATAAGTTGATTTATTTTTAACACGTTGACAGCGGGGACTCTGGCTTCTACTAGATTGACAAGCTTGGCAATTCGCTTCTGTGCATTCAGGTCTTCCAAGTGCACTTGTCTATGCTATAGCATGTATAAGCAAAACGGACTTCCTTGGTAGGCAGAATTGGTACCATGCACTCAAAAGTATTGCTTTGATTTCGGTTTTGATGGGGGAGGTGTTTATTGAAACATGGGATTTAACGTGAACTGGATGAATTGCAGAATTGCGCTCCCATTGCGGTAAACGCTTTCATGAGGAGCAGAACACAATCGCAGTAATTTTTTTTTCCGTTGCCGTGAAGTGTTTAATCGCTAAGCCTAAAGAGACATCGATCCTTTTTTACCATTACGAGAAATTACTCAAAACTGTGCAGGTTAGCATGACAGCGCGAAAGTGAAAAATGTGAATTAGGGCGACAAAATAGCCGCTGACTGCCAACTGGTATTACATTCGCGAAAGCAGCGTAATTCCTCCGGAGACTTTGGGGTTCTTCCAGGAGCTTTTCCTGCGTGCCCTAGCATACCCGAGAATTTGACCCTGGCACCTTCAAGTGACCGGCTGAGACACGACGACAAAAACTCTACATTCATTTGCATTGGGCCAATTGGTGACAGCAGCTCAAGTGTCCTCCGACGAACAACAGCGGAGCCTCCAGAGGGAGGTTCCCCTTGGCTGTGGTTTCTGCCCCGTTTTGTGCATTTATTCTCGCCCTTCACGGAAGGGGGTGCGTGGGCAAGAACTCTCTGTCGCTTCGAAGCTTGTCTATCCGTCCATCGGGCTTCATTCAAGACCGGTAACTTCCTGGAACGGCCAGCGTGAGCAGTCGTCGTGGGATGCTCGTTAGAGACGAGCGGAAGGTGGTCGCCGTCGACGGCGGTAATTTTTGTTCTCACAGCGGCTCCCATGTGCTTACATTCCATCGACGAGGTACCATTGAGTCTGTCGCATGTGTCACAGTTGGTGCAGCTTGCACAAGTATTTTTGCCATTCAATGACTTGCCTGAAAACATACTCCCCGGACGTGGCAGCGACGAGGCTTCTTTCAAAGAAAAATACATCCTATGACCTCTTAATATACTACAGGTAAACCGGGATGTAACGAACCTCTGTGTAACAAATTTCTTGGATTGAACAACGTTTTTTGATTCCCCTTTGCCACTACCTTAGAAACCCATGTGTTTGGGAACTCTATGTAACGAAGGCGTTGCGACAGCTAACCGTGATGTAACAAACTCGCTAAGTTGACAAGTCATTGTTTTTGGCGCTTTGACTGAAAAAATCGGCCGTCGCCGTCCGTCGCCGCCCGCTGTAGTATCCCAGCCAGCACTCGTTCAAAAATTGTGATTGTAAAACCAGTATCAAGTTTGCGAAAAGGTGCCGCTTCATCATACGTTTCGTCTTTGAGACGCGTCTGGAACAAAAAAGTGTCAAAAGGCAAACGTGGTATTTAAGTCATGTTTGTAAGTACGGGGGCAAGTGACCTTGCTTCTCTGGAGCGCCTTGTAAGTGCCTAATCTCGCACGCTTAAGTGCCTAAGCTCCACTTACCCACCTGCGCAAGCGGAGCCAACCCTTGGCTAGCTATTACGTAACTGCGGCTCATGACTCCGCACCGAGAACATCGCTTACACTCGCGCAAAAACATGGGCCGGCCGAAGTTAGATGTAACTCCCGAGCAAGAAGAGCACCGTGAACGCCGTCGTGTCGATGTTCGAGAACATAGGATACGGCTACGATACAACACGAGTATCGCTCCTAAGCCGCCGCGCTTAAACGGCAGTGAAGACCGGAAGATTCCGAATACCGAGCTCGTGATATGAAGTGCAAGCAGAATCGCGAGCATGACGCAATGGCGGGCATGACGCGGGCTTCGAGTAATCGAGAACTTCGAAGGTCAAGCCATCAATCCATGCGGGCCACTATCCCTCCGAGGCAAGTACGTACATGGTTACTGCATCGAAACCTCTTGTAGATCTCTCCTGCCCTGACGATGGGCAGCGGCCGCATGTCAGTGCACAGTATCACGTGGAGCCTGCCAAACAGCTCAGCGTAAAACCTACTAAAACTTAGCAAAGCCAAGCAAAACCCAGCAAAACTTAGCAAAACCGGAAGAAGCTAGGTGAACCCCCAGCTCCACTATTTCTCCAGCGTTGCACTACTACTGCAGGCAGCGCCAAGTTTTTTATTGCTATAAGACGACATCAACATGATAGAAACGCTATTTCTTTCTTTTTCTATTAATTCCCGAACCATATCTGCACACGCCTTCCACCATCAGCCTCTTTTGTACTGCATAGGCGAACACTTGCCCTGCCAAAAGGTGCCGATAAAGAAATTATCCGGAAAGGTACAACCCACTGGATCACCTATATTGTTTCATTCAAGTTGCCTGCCTTCGCCGTTGTTTTCACGAGCTATTTTGAGCACCTCGGCATGTGTTTGGTGGGCATCTTATAGCTGCTCAGATGCGTCAAAACCTGGACAGTAGTTTCTGACCTCTTGTCTTTTCGACGATCCCAAGCTGTTTCATCGGTCCCCATCAACCCGAGTAGCAACTGAAATAAGCAATGAATACCGTACAAAACTTTATCAAAAGTTTTGGCTGATATATGTCAGAATAATTTATTTTTACAGAATTGCTACACTCGGGTAATATGCGATGGTCTTTCTTTAGAGGCGGAGAGCCGTCATTGTTTAGATCGGCAACCTTTTTGAGCCGTAAAGCCCAGTTGCATTAAGCCAACAATGCAGGGGCCGGAGGGGAAATGGGGGGGGTGAGGGGAGGATGAGTTGCGGGCGAGCCCTGCGCCTCATCACCGCAACGGTCTCGTCCTTCGCCCGGCACAAACAGTCCGTTACTGCGGGTATTTTTGGAAGCGCAAAATAAAAGAACCCACAAAAACTAAACCAGCAACTCTAATGTTCTTGAGTTGAATAAACGGATTCTCAATGAAATATTGTTCGATGAAAATTAGGTTGCAACGAGTAAAGTCTGCGCGATTTTGATTGCTTACGCGAACATGCTTGACAATCATAGCATCAAAACGTCCCGCACAATCGCATTTTCTGCCTAATAGGGTAACTAACTCCCGCTCCAGCAGCACTTTAATCAAGCTATTTCTGTTAAAAAGCTGTCACACAAGACAATTTGCATTTCTGTGGCGCACTCAGTTTCATAAGGGGCTCCCTTGGCTTGCTCAGGGAGGCGTATACGCACGATTGCTTCCGGCTGAATTGCTTGAGTTGTAGCGGAAACCACTCGGCACCTAGCGCAACTTTTCCTTTCTCTCCGATCTGCCGCCGGGTTGACGACAGTACACCCTTGTGGAAGTCGTTTATGAACAAATGGCTTACTACTGGAGTCATCCCCCGCTCTCTTCAACGGTCGCCGTCGGGGGAGGCATAACTTGGACTCCTGGCATTAGTCCTGGAGCCGTTTCCGTCTGCTCGCTTGGGGGCCTTTTCCTCTCTCTTTTGAAGGACGCGGGGGTTCCCCTTCTTTTCCTCGACGGGGGACGCTCTCAGCGTACGCATCTTTTGAAAATAAACAGTCTTGTCTTGAAACTGCAAACCAGCACTACGTCTTCTTTATCGCCTCCTTCCGCAGCCCACATTCCGTGCTGCTACAAAATTGGTCACTCGCCACACTAGGGCTGCACTACAGGAATTTCGAACTCCTGAATCGCGGTTTGACCATGTTAACATCGACCTGGTGGGACCGCTGCCGCCCTGCCAAGGTTTCAGGTATCAGCTCACATGCATCGATAGATACAGCCAATCGTCCGAAGCTATACCAATTGCGGACATATCAGCTGAGACCATCGCGCAGGCCTTCATTCAGACATGGGTGTCCCGCTTTGGCTGCCCCGCCCGCATAACGACTGACCCGGACGGCAGTTCCAGAGCAACCTCGTTTCCGTGCTTTCAACCCTCCTCGGCACGAGGCTGCAGCATACAACCGCCTACCACCCCACCAGCAACGGAATGGTGGAGCGCTTGCACTGGCAACTCAAAGCTGCACTTACAGCGAAACCCGATCGCCAGCACTGGGTGGAACAGCTCCCGCTCGTTCGTCTTGTCCTACGCTCAACGGTGAAGGAAGACCTCCGCTTCAGCGCAGCGGAAATGGTGTACGGCTCAAGAGTGCGCCTCCCGGGAGAATTCTTCTCCGACCAGACACTTTCCGCCCCAGCAGCCTCCGACCACATCGAGAAGCTGGGCGCATGGCTTGCGCAACTTAGCCCAACTGCACCTCGCATCGCCCGCAACAGAAAGGTTTTCACTTTTCTCGACATGGACTAAGCTACAAATGGGTTCGTGTGACACGAAGCAACGAAGCCATTCCTCACTCCGCAGTACGGCGGCCCTTTCAAAGTTTTGGGACGTAATAACAAGGCCATCCCAATAGATGTGCGGGGCAACTGAGAAGTCGTCGCCATCGGCCGCTCCAAGCCTGCTCCTATGGAGGTTTCAGTTCATGCAGCCTCTCACGTACGTTTTCAGTGATAACCAGTGGACTGTGGCCTTTCGCCATTCATCCGGCAACTGCTGCCTTTCGTAGCGGAAGCCGCTCGGCACGCAAGCGGCTCCCGCCGACGGGGACTTTTTCTTTCTCTCCGGTCTGCCGCCGGCTTAACGACAGTGCGCCTTTCTGGAAGACGCGTATTGGCGACGCGGCGCCGGCTTACCACGGGGATCATTCCCCCGCCCTCTTCAACGGTCGCCTTTCGGGGGAGCCCTTAACTTGTTGTCCGGCCGACTCCTGGCAGTAGTCCTGGCGCTGTTGTCGTCTGCTCCCTTGGGGGGCCTTTTTCCTTTCTCATTTGAAGGACGCGGGGGTTCCCCTTCTTTCCCTCGTCGGAGGAACCTCTCGGCGCACGCATCTTTTGGAAAAAAACAGTCTTGTCTTGAAACTGAAAACCAGCTCCACGTCTGCTTTCTCGCCTCCTTTAGCAGCCGACATTCTGGGCTGCTACAGTAGCATTAACGAGATGGGGATCGTGTGCACGATCGGTGCGTGAGAAACAACCATTATCACTGCCAGAATTTTTCGACTACGTCAAAAAACACACGCATTTATTAGCATTCGTTCACGCTTCAGATGGATATACTGGATTTTTTACCCACCCCCAGCCGGCGTGCGTGTGCAGTGCACGGGTCGCGTGCTTGATGCAGTAATGGAGGTGCACGGTTCTAGCGTCACGGAAGCATTTCTTTTTTAACCGCTGAGCTTTTGGTGCTGGGCGTATTGTGTGCGGTGTGCGGCGTCATCGAAAATCTCTGGCCTATAGTTACTTCCTTCGTTTACCCGAACGTGAGCACGCGTCTCTCAAGAAGCGCCTTCATCGTTCAGGCTTGGGCAAGGAGGATATAAAGATTTGCTGGAGTGGAAGCGGCGCCCGCCAGGTGACGCCACTGGCGGCCATCTTGCCGGAGGCGGAAAGCACGCTGCCGGCGTGTCGCCTCCACGCTTCTTCGCTGGTGCACGCTGTTCCGTTGGAAGTTTTCAATGAGCGCAAGCCTTGCTCTTTGATAATGGTTGCCTCCTGCGTTACCTACGGATGTAAAAACAGGCTGAAGAAAGTTTGTGGCCCCACATTTCACCTGTAAGTATAAATAAGCGTGTTCAATTGAGCTACTCGCGGTCATTTCAGCCGCATTGTATTTTGCCTGCACGTCCACGCATGAAGGAGCAGCAAAATGACATTGCGTGTACGTGGGCCACAGTTGATTGTCGTATATTTCTTGACAGGTTCCCGAAGAATGCAGAGGTGCGGAATCTTTGGGAGCGGGCAGTTCGCTGTGATGGGTGGCGCGCTAAGGATGGAGACCGCCTGTGCTCTGTGCATTTCACTCCTGAGTGTTTCGACCGCACTGGGCAAACGACGAGATTGCGGGTGGGAAGTGTGCCCACGGTGTTTCCAGATTTTCCGCCTCATCTGCAGAAACCTCTAAGTATTACTACCATCATTGAACGAGACGCGAAATGTTTATCGTGCATTACGCTTGTGGCGTTACGGCCGCCACATAATTACTTGTTCCACGAAATGTTTTTGCGGGTATGCGCGGCATTTTTCGTGGGCCGTGAATTGGCGGTACGGTGGAGGAGTACTTGTTGTTAACTGGTGATGAAAATACATTCGGCGACTGGAACGTTATACCAAAGCCGGTGCCATGTCTTTTTTGCTGCCGTACAACGTCTCGTGCACGACTATGAAATATCTTGTTACTTACTACATCTATTATTTTTCTCCAGAAAATGTGTAGCTTAAATGTTGGATCCAGAGCATTGGTGTGAAGTTTTATTTAGTTTTTGCGCTTGCTGCCTTTTTAACTTGTCTGAGAAAACATATGGTTTCAACTTCAGGTCAAACGGAAGCGTCCCGACCCCAAGTCTAGGGATTTCCCGGCCCCACCAGGTTCTGAGTGTTCTGGGTTGTGCGACCTGCCTGGAGCTGAAGATCTTCCTGAAGACTCGCCCACCAAACAGTTCTACAAAGAGAAGGTCCTTGCTTCACAAGAAGAGAAAACGCAGTTAAAGAAGAAGGTCAAAACACTGCATCAAACTAAACGAAGGCTGGTCAAGAGAAACGAAACCCCCCAAGAAATCATCAAAGATATCAAAGAGCGAAGACTCTTGTCAGAAGAAGGTTCGTATGTGTTTACATCTGTTTCTTCAGATGACATTTAGCAACTACTTTGCAGGGCAGGCCATGAACAGAAGGGCAAGTACCCACCTGAGCTGCGGGCATTTGCACTTACTTTAGATTTTTATAGTCCAGCCGCGTACGAGTACGTACGATCCAAACGAGGCCCTCCCGTCCCAGCGAACACTTAGGGGCTGGTACAAGTCGATTCAAGGAGCTCCTGGCTTGACAGCCGAAGCATTTGCTTTCCTTGAGAAGTTTGCAGAAGCACGTGATGAGCCCTTCTACTGCGCTTTCATTGTAGACGACATGGCCATCAGGAAACACGTAGAGCCAGTTGGGGTAAAGGTAGTGGGATATGATGACTTCGGAAGTGGGCTTGACGATGACAGACTTCCGGAATCTGCAAATGCGTGTGTCTTCATGATCGTTGGCGTCAACGTCAGATTTAAGATGCCAGTTGGATACTTCTTAATCGACTCACTCACAGGAGCAGAAAGGGCCGAGCTGGCCAAACAGTGCATTGAGAAGCTTGCATCAGTGAAGGCTGAAGTTGTCTCACTCACGTTTGAAGGAGCCTCGTCCATTTTCACTATGGCCAGGTGTTTTGGGTGATCAACTTCGTGTTGATTGTGAACAAATTCCTACAAGCTTTGTGAATCCGGCTGATAATTCTAAGAATGTTTACGTTATCCTAGACGCCTGCCACATGGTAAAACGTATCCGCAATTCCTTGGCGAATGTAAGCTACATTGTTGAAGCTGAAGGAAAGCACATCAAGTGGGCCTACATTGTGGCATTGGAGGCATTGCCGCATTCTCAAGGGCTGCGGCTGGGAAACAAACTCACGAAAGTACACGTGCAATGGGAAAAAAAAAAATGAAGGTGCGGTATGCTGTGCAAGCATTGAGTTCCTCTGTTGCTGACGCCTTGGACCTCTGTGAAAACGTGCTGAAGCTACCCCAGTTCCGGAACGCCACTGCAGCATCGAAGTTCGTGAGGATCTTCGATTACCTGTTCGACCTCTTGAATTCCAGGAACCCTTTTGCAAGGTCCCACAAGGCTCCTCTGCGAAAGCAGAATGAAGCCTGCTGGAAGCCATTCTTTGCCGACACCCAAGCGTATATAAAGGGATTGAGAGATCCGTCGTGACGGCTAGTTTTAGAAGGCTTGAAAAAAACTGGTTTTCTAGGCTTCTTGATCTGCATGGCGAGCACTGAAAAAATGTTTGACGAGCTTGTTGGCCAGGGTAATCTGAAGTACTTGTTGTGCGCAAACTGAGCCAGGATCACGCTGAGAACTTCTTCTGATTTGTTCGTGGCCGAGGCGGGTATTCTTGATCTGCATGGCGAGCACTGAAAAAATGTTCGACGAGCTTGTTGGCGGGGGTAAGCTGAAGTACTTGTTGACGCACAAACTGAGCCTGGATCACGCTGAGAACTTCTTCGGGTCTGTTCTTGGCCGAGGCGGGTATTCTTGATCTGCATGGCGAGCACTGAAAAAATGTTTGACGAGCTTGTTGGCCAGGGTAAGCTGAAGTACTTGTTGACGCACAAACTGAGCCAGGATCACGCTGAGAACTTCTTCGGGTCTGTTCTTGGCCGAGGCGGGTATTTTTGATCTGCATGGCGAGCACTGAAAAAATGTTTGACGAGCTTGTTGGCCAGGGTAAGCTGAAGTACTTGTTGACGCACAAACTGAGCCTGGATCACGCTGAGAACTTCTTCTGATTTGTTCGTGGCCGAGGCGGGTATTCTTGATCTGCATGGCGAGCACTGAAAAAATGTTTGACGAGCTTGTTGGCCAGGGTAAGCTGAAGTACTTGTTGACGCACAAACTGAGCCAGGATCACGCTGAGAACTTCTTCGGGTCTGTTCTTGGCCGAGGCGGGTATTCTTGATCTGCATGGCGAGCACTGAAAAAATGTTTGACAAGCTTGTTGGCCAGGGTAAGCTGAAGTACTTGTTGACGCACAAACTGAGCCAGGATCACGCTGAGAACTTCTTCGGGTCTGTTCTTGGCCGAGGCGGGTATAACAAGAACCCAACCGCTGCACAGTTCATGGCGGCATACAAGCGTTTCCTGGTGCAAACAGAAGTGACGTCCTCTAGTTCGGGAAACTGCACCAAAGGCATGGTTTCCATCCTGAATACCACTACTGTTGTCGCCCAGATAGACGCAGCGAGCACGCTCACGGACATAGGCAGGTCCTCGATCTTGGAGCCTCATGACGAGCACGACGACCCGGACCCCGAAAACCTTTCTGCCGTAGTTGTTGCGGTGGTGCCTTATATCGCAGGCTTCGTTGTACGCCAAGTGTGCAAGACAACAACATAAGAAAAGTGCATTGCAGCCTTGTACTCAGATGAGCCAGCTCCTCTAGTTGAGCAGAAAAACAGAGGTCGGCTTGTTTCCCCGTCCAAGGATGTCACTGGCTTGTGTGAAGCCGTTGAAAAGCGGCTGCGACGGCTAGAGATTGAGTGTGGAACAATTCAAGCAGTCAACTCCCAGTCAAAGCATCTCGTTTTGGAAGTGCTACGACTGTCTGTAGAGTAAAAATGGTTTCAGAAGCTAGAGCAGCACATTCTTGACCTTGAACCCCTTTCCAGTCATGTATACAGCTCGTGCAAAAAAGTTACAGAGCTGTATGTGAAAATTCGCATCCACCACATGACAAAAGAAAGAAACCGCGAGATCATCAAGGACAGGGTCAGGCCAGTTCTTTCCAGAATGATCATCTTCAAACACCAGTGAGTCTCCCCGCAGTGCGTATTTTGGCTATGCTGTCGAATATATTTTTAATGTTTGTGTTATTTTGTAATTTGTGCCATTTTTGCGTTTTTCTAAGCGATTTTTAGGCCATTTGGCCACCGACAAGCAAAAAATAAACGCTTACAACCTGACGCAAGTTTTTTTATTGCTATGAAGACGCGGGAAACTGCATCTGCATCTGCTGCTCAAATAGGCACGAGCGCCACTGTACTCGGCTGTTTCTTGTCACTTCCAAGATGACCGG
>JABSTR010001771.1:0-22457 GCA_013339765.2 Haemaphysalis longicornis | reverse complement strand
ATTCGGAGTTCAGGAAAAAAAAAAGTCATTCGAAATTCTTCCTCGCATTGTTTTTTTGTCATGCATGTCATTACTCTTCAAATGACATTGAATTCTGACACACAAGAAGAAATTTATTTCAGGGTGCCACGGCGGAGCAAGGCCAGATATGTCGTTGTCCGAGCTGGTTGAAAGTGACGGTGCTGCTGTGGAACTATAGTGTAATAAAGTGCGCCGTTCGAGCAGTTGGTACCGCCTAACTGAGGGATAACTAGTTGTGTTTCTTCATCCAGGCCAGCGTCGCGCATAGAAGAAATTTCAAATTTCGTGGCAGTCTGCAGAACCGCCTGTTTCGTAGCTGCTGAGTTTCCGAAATATTTTGGAAGTTTCTCTCAGTCTATATGTCGCTCTTGTTACGTCCTCAGGGGGCGGGGCCTGAAACTAGTTTTTATGGCAGCCTCATGACCTTTGACGTAACTTTCGCACATGCCGAGAGCACCACTGCCAGTGTCGATCAGTTCTCTATTTTTCAATTTCTTGGAGAAGTTCAAGCTTTTTCGCGTTTAAATCTCGGTTTGTTTCCTGTCGCTTTGTCCCATGTTTTCAGGTGTACGACCAATGGAATACAGCACCTGTCGACCGTCGCCTGATCCGCTACGGAAATGTCAAGCCTAACTACAACGGTGACAACTTCTATGTGATTGAGCTGTGACCTGTAAGGGCGCCGGCATCGGACCTCGGGCTGCAACGCCATAATTACTTCCGCGCTTGTACTAAATAAATGAGTTGCGTATAAAACAGTGTTACAAGGCAGGCAATCTGGGGTATGAGTCTTTCTGTGTTGTGAGTCTTTCTTTGCGTCTTTATGCACTTGTTTTTGTTGGACAAAACAAGTGTAAAAACAAAAATAAAATACTCTGGCGAAGGATCGATCATATGCCGTTTTTAAATCAATCAATCAGCCGCCACTTTTTTTCTTTTTTCCAAAAATTTAAAAATAATTTCGAAATGAAGAAGTTGCAGCTGACATCTACGTTCAGGCTTAAGATGTACACAATTGTACCTTTACTTCGCAGTCGAGGGAGAATTTTGGAATGAAGTTGTATTTATCATTAATGCTTTCAAAGCACTGAAGTTTAGCGAAGAAAGCGAAACTATCCGCAGCGGTTTTTAATAGCCGCCGAGACTATGCGTACTGGTGTGGCTAAGACATGGGCGTGAACGGTTACGGCGGAGGGGTGTTGTCCAGTGTCTGAGCGGTAAGGCGAGAGTGTAATTGTTTCACGGGGGAATTTCTTTGTAATCCCCGGGCCTTGCCCTGAGCGTCTACGATATGTCGGGAGCGGTCGACCAGCGTTTCAACCCTCTTAAGCTACCCATGGAACCAAGACTGGCAGAACAGAGAACCTCGCTATAACGAATAGCGAATTAGAATGGGTAATGAGGGGCTCGTTGAATGAAGACAGAAATAAGGTAGCAGTCAAGAAATCCTAGGAAACCAAACGGGAAAATGTGGTAGCTCGGAGTGGCACTTGCTCGGAGCCGCCCCGAGCAGTCGGGGTGGCGCTGGTTACCACCCCCAAGCGCAGGAAACAAATACCTTAACATAAATACCCAAGAAAGCGGAGGGGAAAACAGTCCCGCCGTTATCGTATTGGTCATCACACAAGACGCGTATTCTGGAGGTCGTGGGTTCGGATCCCACCTGGAGGCATTTTTTCTCCACTTTCTTTCTATCTTTCAAAAATATCTGACCTACCACATTTTCCCTTTGGTTTCCTGGGCTTTCTTGACTGCCTACCCTATATTTCTGTCTCCATTCAATGAGCCCCTCATTTCCCATTCTAATTCGCTATATTTATAGAGTGCTAGCGCAGCTCATCGATTAAATCAACGAGGAGCTGAGCGAGTGGCTTAGGGGCGTCATTCCTGGTAGCTGGAAAACAGCGCATGCTGTCGTCACTATACTAAAACCTATACTATACTATACTATACTATACTATACTATACTATACTATACTATACTATACTATACTATACTATACTAAAAATAGGGTGGAGTGCATACGGCAGGCATTCTCAAATAATGAATGGCAGCCTTCCATTGTCCCTCAAGAAGAAAGTGTATGACAGCTGCATTACCTGTACTCACCTACGGGCAGAAACTTGGAGGCTCACTAAACGGTTCAACTTAAATTCAGGACGCCTCAGAGAACAATGGAACGAAAGATGATAGGTTAACATTAAGGGACAAGAAGAGAGCCGAGTGGGTAAGGGAACAGACGCGGGTTAAGGACATATTAGTAGAAATTAAGTTGGCATGGAATGTAATGCGATGGCAAGATAACCGTTGGTCATTAAGGTTAACAGAGTGGATACCTAGAGAAGGCAAGCGTTGCAGGGGGCGGCAGAAAGTTGGATGGGCAGATGAGATCAAGAAGTTTGCGGGGATAAATTGGTCGCAATTAGCGCAGGACCGGAATAATTCGAGAATAATGGGAGATGCCTTTGCCCTGCAGTGGGCGTAGATAGACTGATGATGATGATGATAATGATGATGATGATGATGATGATGATGATGATGATGATACTAAAACCTGGCAAGACAGCGATGGTGCTAGAAAACCTGCCGCCGATATAACTTACGGTGATGTATTGCAAGCTTGCAGGGAAAATTCTACGCACCCGCCTTTCGTGGTGGCTTTAACCGCATGGGTATTACCACACCGCACAAATCGGTTTTCGCCCATCGCTAGTCACAGAGGACGGGCTTAGCGTTATAGCAGCGGCAACCTTGTCATCAAGCCGCAGTCATGGTGTACGGACCATCCTAGCAATGGACACCCAAAAAGCGTTTGTACCATCAGTCACGCTGCTATCCTGGACTCAACTGATATGCTCCACCTTCCCATGCGGGCATAGCAGTTCGTCCAGTCATTCCTTCAAGACAGGACATTTGCCGTACTCCTTCATTGAGAAGATGTTGGGTCCTTTATTCCTGTACGTGGTGCTGGTATTGGCTCCGACCTTAGTTCAGTATGGATTTAATTTCACTAGCATCGCTGCTTCATGGTGAATTGAATGTTCAATTTCTGGTTTACGTTGATGACATCACCGAGTGGAGCACTCACCATCACCTGGCCACTCAGGCGACTTCCCTGCAATCAGAAGTAGATGTCGCCGCTGCCTTTGCCTCTTCGATAGGCCTTCAGCCTTTAACAGGAGTAACAATATACACTCCGTTGCAAACCGCTGGGGCCGCCGGAAACTTGCTGCTTGTGCCTTGCCATTTCAACTGGTTGGACAAGCACTCCAAGGAGCCCGATGGTCAAGGTACTGAGGTTGATGATACATCAGTCAAGAATGGCGCATTCTTTTTTTGATCAGGCTAAACAACAAGCTTGCCAAACACACTAGTACGCCGTCGCTCCCATAAGCTGGAGGCGCGAGCTCACACGTGGCACGACCGATAGTGAGAGCAGCTTTACAACCGCGCTTGGTGTACTCTGCTCAGTTCCAGCATTTGACGGCAGCGTAAATGGGATCGACTAGAAGCAACTAACAAAGAGGCTACGAGAGCGATTGCTGTGTTTCCACGCGTCAGCCCTATAGTTGCTCTCCAGGAACATGCTCAAATGAAGACGGTGGATGAAGTGGTTCATCCACGTCGTGAAGCTCGAAAATTGAAGGCTGCATTGTGTGATTCCGCGAGCACTAATAGTTTACGCATTATCTCACATGCTGCCACTACTACCGCAGCGAAGTCTTCTCCTTGGCAGTTGACATAGTTAAGCGACAACAATCCAACCGGCCTCCTTTGCCCAGAGTCCAACAGTTAAGCGTCCGCCCTTCAACAAAGCATGCTCGAAATGGATAGCCACCTTCCATGCGGAATCCCCATATGCTATGCCGACGCCAGTACTGAAGATACTGTGATTTCCCTGCCATTCATTCTACTAGCCACCCATACCTCAACTGGCACGTCCCGATTTAAGGTCAGGGAACCTCCATCATCCTACTGTGCAGAACCTTTATCGATGAGAGAGGCTCTTTTGAATGTATTCGGAATCTCTCTACAGATAAAAGGACGCACCGTATTCTCAGTGATGTCTTCTGTATATTTTGTTATGTAAATATATGTTCGGCAAATAAATTTCTTCTTCGTCTTCTTCAAGCAGTCCGCTTACTTTGGTTAGTCAGTCATAGCCCTATGCTGGCGCAGAGCGTTTGCCAACTTTCGGCACGAATGGCCCACGAGATCCATGTTAAATGGGTTCCGCGTGACCTACTGTTAGCTCACTGCAAGACAAACGTAGCAGCTCGGCGAGCAGTCTCCGTTCGAACCCCGACATTCCCGTAGAACTGGATGATGCCATTTTCCCGATTGCAAGAAAGGAACACCTTCGGCGCCGCACACGTGCTCTCCTTCAACCATGCGCTTCCAAACTCCTTCAGGGTCTTACCGCTGCCGAGAAGCTTGTGCTTAGGAGGTTTCAAGTGAAGATGGCCTTAACTGTCCCCGTAATCAAACAATGGTACCGCTTCCAAGGTTCTTTTCCCATCCCTGGATGCTAAGTCTGCAACCACGGCGATGCAGTAACCGACCTCCTCCATTTGCTTTTGTGCTATAGGTCACCTTGCGTCTGACGAAGAAGCGACAGCTTGCGACGTGTGGCTGGCGCGGAGACAATGCATCCACTTACATCGCATGGAGACAGGGGCACCATCATCGTTCCCTCCTAGACTTCATCCGTGAAGCGAATATCTGTATATTCATCAAGTCACCTTTTTTCATCTATTCATACTCCCTCATCTACATATGCCCTGCGGCAAAATAAACTCTCTAAAAAGCATGCTTGCGCGTGCATAATGGGGAGAGTTACGATGGCAGTGGGCGGATACAGGACGTTAATTTGAAGGACAGAAAATTTGAATGTCGCCGTCAACACCAGCAGTATCTGCACTTGTTGAGCAAGAGAAGGGGAACACTACAGACCCGTACTGTATTCCTGATCCCCGACACGCTTTTAAGGAGCGCCCCCAGCTGGGCGTGATCATTAAGCGCATCTGTGAGGGCCTTTGAACAAGTGTTGTGAGCCTTCAGTCGTGTGTTGCAATAAAAAAATTCATTAAAGCCAACCGCTGAAAAGGGCACGAGAGGATTTCAGTGCTCAGAATAATAGCCGCATGTTGTTTAGTGGAGAATTATGGCCCCTATCTGCCAACCACCCATGTCCTGGGGAAATCCGCTGGATAACGCAGCTCCTGTAAAGACTCTGGGTCAGAACTGACAGGTCGTCAACAACCGTCTGTTGGCTTTTGCGCTAAGCGCAGAAGTTACAGTGAAGACACAACCAACGATGAAGAATTGCGTTCTCAGTGCATTTATTCACTTTCTCTGCATGGCTGTGGGGGAGTCGAACTGTGCCCGTCGAAATTGCTTCCTTAATGACTTCACTTGCTGTTTCGACGTTAAGCTCACTCGGCGCAAAACTATCACCATAGAAAACACCCAAATGAACGCACCCGCATACACCTACAATGACTTCTCCAGTGCGAACTTAACTTCCACAGGATTAGCTGAATGTAGAGCAAGGGTGTAAAGCAAGGAATGTAAAGCAAGGTCCAGAAACTAGGGTGTCGAACCGGAACCGAACCGGTATTTTCGCCGGTACTGAACCCGAACCCGAACCGTTATTTTTTGAGCATGCTGAACCCGAATGGGAACTGAACCGAAAAAATAAATAATGGTTACCGGTTCAGAAGGAGACGGTTCAGCAATCCGCAGCTGATAAGGTGCCGTCAACTCCGTTCGGGGATTTGGTCTTTCACGCACCATCAACTTCACAACCTCGCAGACACTGCCCCCGCACACACAAGGATTGGGGTTTGTCTGATATAAATGAAAAACGAAAACTTCCACGTGTGCAGATTTCGATGCACGTAAAGATTGCCAGGTGGCCTAAATTGCTGCTGCGGAATTCAATATACTGTGCGCTTCATAGTACAGGAGTAGCTTCGGGGAATCAAACGCGCCAATATTATTTGACAAGTGCGTTTCCACGGGCCCAGCACTTGTTTTTAAATTATACCGCGCCGAGTTGCCAAACGAATAATTTCTGCTCTTTTTTCTGCGTTCCACCATAGAATAAGCGAAACACCAAAAGGTAGAATTTGCTCAACAGATAACTTCCTTTGTCTAGCTTTTAGCATATTGCCGCAAATCATGAACTGGATTGTTTATTTATGTTTTTGTTTTTGCTGCCCGGCTGCGCCGGGCTGTGTTATCTGTCTCCCGAGTGAAGCGCATGTTTCATTATTTCTTTCTTCTGCCGCACGGATTATTCATTTGATAGGGAGAATGTTTCGCCCTAACGCCACTAGCCTAGAATAATGTCTTTTTCTACAGTGTTCTATATGTAATTCGACGGACACGCCGCGGTGGCTCAGTGGCTAAGGCGTTGCGCTGCTGAGCACGAGGTCGCGGGTTCGATTCCCGGCCGCGGCGGCCGCTTTTCAGATGGAGGCGAAAAGCAAAAACGCCCGTGTGTACGAGATTTCGGCGCACGTTAAGATCCCCAGGGGGTCAAATTATTCGGAGCCCTCCACTACGGCGCGCCTCATCGCCTGCGTTGCGTCGGCGCGTTAAACCCCACAATCAATCAATCAATCAATCAATCAATCAATCAATCAATCGATCAATCAATCGATCAATCAATCAATCAATCCACGTTGAATGGGTTCCGCGTGACCTACTGTCAGCTCATTCCAAGGCAAACGTAGTAGCCCGGCTAACAGCCTCCGTTATAACCCCGACATCCCCGTAGAACTGGATGATGCCATTTTCCCACTGGCAAGAAAGGAACACCTTCGGCGCCGCCCACGTGCTCTCATTCCACCATGCGCTACTCCACTGCTTCCGGGTCTTATCCCTGTTGAGAAAGTTGTGCTTCGGAGGTTTAAACTGAAGATGGCCTTAACTGTCCCCGTAACCAAACAATGTTATCGCTTCCTAGGTTCATTTCTGCAACCGCGGCGATTCAGTAGCCGACCTCCACCATTTGCTTTTGTCCTGGGTCACCTTGCGTCCAACGAACATGCGACATCTTGCGACGACGGATTTGGGTGTAAACGTTGCATCCACTTACATCGCATGGATACAAGGGAACCATCATCGTTCCCTCCTAGACTTCATCCGTTAAGTGAATCTCTGCATGTTCATCTAATCAAGTTTTTTCATCTGTTCATACCCCCTCATCTATATACGTCCTGCGGCAAAATAAACTCTTTTTCTAAAAAAGCATGCTTGAGCGTGCATTCCGGTGAAGTTACGATTGCAGTAGGCGGATACAAACAGAACGTTCATTTTAAGGACAGAGAATCTGTATGTCTCAATGCGCGTCGCCGCCAACACCAGCAGGATCTGCACTTGTTGAGCAAGAGAAGAGGAACGCAACAGCCCCGTACTGTATTCCTGATCCCCGACACACTTTTAAGGAGCGCCCCCAGCTGGGCGTGATCGTTAAGCGCATCTGTAAGGGCCTTCTGAACAAGTGTTGCGAGCCTTCAGTCGGGTGTTGCAAATAAAACCATTCAAGAGAGGATTTAAGCGCTAAGCATAATAGCCGTGTGTTTGGCGGAGAATTATGGCCCCTATCTGCCAACCACCCGTCTCCTGGGAAAATCCGCTGGATAACGCAGCCCCTGTAAAGACTCTGGGTCAGAACTGACAGGTCGTCAACGACGGGCTGTTGGCTTTTGCGCTAAGCGCAGAAGTTATAGTGAAGACACCCCAACGATGAAAGGTTGCGTTCTCAGTGCATTTCTTCTTGTGCTGTGCTTGGCTGTGGGTGAGTCGAGCTGTGCCAGTGAAAATAGCTTCCTTAATGACTTCACTTGTTCCGACTTTAAGATCGCTCGGCGCAAAACTATCACCATAGAAAACACCCAAATGGACGCATCCGTATGCACCTACAATGAATCCTCAGGCGCGTACTTAACTTGCACAGGATTAACTGAGTGTAAAGCAAGGATGTAAAGCAAGTGAATGTAAAGCAAGGTCCAAAAGCCAGAGTGACGAACCGGAACCGTACTGGTATTTTTGCCGGAACTGAACCCGAACTGGCGGAACTGAACCCGCAGAGCAGACGCCGCGTTATTCGATACGCCGACAACCGCCTGCGCACGCCACTTTGTTGACTGCTGCTTAGCCGCGTCTGTATTTTTGAATTGTTAGGGGAGCACAAGTTCGCTCCAATGAACTTGTTTTTTCCTTCAACACAGCTGCGTCGTCTTTGGCTTCGTGACAATAACCAAACGTGTCATCACGGCGAATGCAGCTAGCGACGTGGTGCCTGGCACAACTTATGCCAGGCACCACGGTCTGAAAAACTGGCTACTCGGAATTTTTTCAGGACGGGTGCAGCGGACAATGTCGCCTTTTTTACGTATTCAAGTAATGATAACCCAGCAGGGAAAGCTGTTAGCATATGGCACGAACTTTCTCCTTTTGCCAAAACTTTATTCTCCGAACTTCGCTCTCTCCGGCGGGCCCTTAATCACGGCCGGGCTGGAGGAGCCAACGTTACTAGATAGGTTCAGTTGTAAAACTCTCCCCATGCGCCGTGCATCGCCGGCCACGGCCGGGCTGGAGGAGCGGCGGGCGCGCAGTTTCATACGGCCTGCGCTTCGGGTATAGTTCCCACCTTTCACCGCCGCTAGTTCGTGGCGCTTCGGACCAACCCTCGCCAGTTGACCCACAGCACGGGCGGGGTAGAGGAGCGGTGCGCGCGGATTTGCCGCTGCCCTAGCCCTGCCGTGGCTACAGGTGATACCTGCCAGTGTTAATTTACATGGGCGTTCTTAAAATAGTTGATTCCTTACCCCCTTCTGAATTTTCGGTCTATTAGGGTCAAACAGCCTAACATTATCATTCGGAAGCGCCGAATCAAACATTTGAAAGAAACATTTCAACGCGGGGCGCATGACGAAAAATATGCGAGGTCTTCATATCTTATCAGCGACTGTATTATATGAAAATGGTGAGACAGGCAAATAAACACGGCACTTTCCGTGACTATAATATCATTTCTTTTTTTTTTATTTTTCCTTTCGGATGATGTCTTGGTTTGCACACGCACAGGGCACGACCAGTGACGCGAATGATTTCCCGTCGAGGGAGATAGGGTTATCGCTTAGCTAAACGTGATTCTGCTATTCACGCTCCGGTCGGGCTGAGCGGCCCGCCGGCAACGAAGCGCACTGTCAAAAACACCCAGCTGCGCTCGGCCAGAAGCGATGCGTCGACTAACAGAAAGGCGGGTTGGAAGGGCAGAGGGTTGGTTCGATGCGCCCCCACTGTAAAGAATCTGCTGTATTGGTTCCTTCTTGGGTGCGCAGGCCGTATGAAAGTGCGCGCTCGCCGCTGCTCCAGTCCGGCCGTGCGCCGGCGTCTCCGTTTCTCGGCGTGCCGCGAGAGGGCGGGACCGCCGCATTTTGCTCTACCCGGCCGCTGCTCGTCGCGTGCAACGGCGCCTCTCCAAACGCCTCTTCGGCCTTCTCATGACGTTAGCGCGCGATAATATTAAAGACTACCCGCTACCCGCCAAGTTGTCCGCGTCCAGACTACATCTAGGCCAGAGTACTTTCCAGTAGCTGCTCAGGATCGCTAATGTGGAGCGTAAAAGCCGTTCGTTACGGCTCATTGCTTTGCTTTCTTCAACAGGTCAGCCGAAGCGCATCGTAGTTTGCGCGCGCTTGCGTCGGCTGCTCGCTGGCAGTCAACCACGAGTGTGAACGGTCTGCAGCGAGCTGGTAGCATAGAATAAGCCTCCGGTAAAGCTTAGTTTGATTGACTCTTCCGAATTTTATAAAAAATCATGAAACCGCTCATTTTGTTTCCAGCCAAAGAAGCAAGGTCAGCATTGGAGCTACGTCACTTAGTGGCTCTAGTAATTCAGGCCACTCGAAGACGAAACTTCCTAATTTTCTCGACGTCCTTTTTAAAATAGTATCTTTTCCATGTTTTGCCCTGACAACAGTTAGCTTTACCAAACGTCACTAAGAAGCGACATTTCTGCAAAAGGCGAAATATCTCTAACTGAAAGAATTATTTAGTCAATTAACTGACGAAGTTAAACCAGCTTACATGTCAATAAGCATAAAGTTCTTTTCAGCAATTCATTGGTTTTCACAGTACACACTTTACGGCAGACACAAAGTAGAAAAATATATCCAACGTTTTTTTTTTTATTCAAAATCAACTCCACATCTTTTTTGTTTAAGGTGAACATGGCTACAGTACACCAAAGCACGTTAAGAGAAACAAAGTAAGTAATGAATAGAAACATGCAAGCATTTTTATTTGTAAATCAACTCCACATCTTTTTTGCTTACGGTGAATGCTTACGGTTCCTCAACGTTCAATGTGTTGCATGGAAGCGGCAATAAGTTTTCCATTACTACGCCAAAAAAGCGGCGACCCATTGGGAATCTCGGAACGGCCGAAATAATGACAATGTACTTGTACACCATGGCTCGTAGCCAGCTCGATCTTTCCAGACTATCGCTTCGATAAAAGCACAAATAGAAACAAATCAGGAAGCCTTGATCTCTGAAATTCAGTTTACAACTGCAGTTCCAATCGCTTTCATTGGTAGCATAACGCTTTCTTGCGTTTGTGGGATGTCCTGAAATGGTCACACCACCTAACTGCCCCGACAGTTATTGTAATAGCTTACAATATTTTTATGTCTTCGAAAGGCAACATAAAATTACTGAATTCTAAGCAGCGCTGAGATATAAATGCAACCGTTATAATGGTTTTTTTGCGCGCAGCTTTAGTTAAATAACATTTTAGCGACTCTGAAGGCAGGTTTGATGGATAACGGTGTCAGATCACTTGTTTAAGGCTTCAGTGGCGAGTAAACGTGAGAATTAAATGGCTAACGCGCGTAGTACAATCAACCTCTCGTGTTTAGCTAGACTTGCAAAGTGACAAACAGGTTTACAATGTGTAAATCAAGCTTCTGCGGCCTCACATGAGCACAGATTTTCTTTTACGGCTGCACTCTTGACCATTTGCGTTCCTTTTAAAATCTAACAGGTGCCTAGAACAGCGAGATGTGTTTGCATGCTTGCGTAATGTCGCTTACGAACCACAAAGATGGCAGATGAAGTTGCCCTGTCGCAGGTGTAGTAAAACGTTCCTTTTTATTTCTCGTTAAAAATAGCGCAGCGCGTTTCTTGTAACTGCTTTGTGCTATAAACTGAACCTCGCTTTTGTCGTGGCATTTAATTGTTGAGGATTGGTTAAAAGAAGGCACGGATAAAAGTTTCTGTGCATTTCGTTTTTTTTTTCTTTTTTGGGGTGGGTGGGAGGGGGGGGGGTTCTGCCAACATTCCAAACGCAGCGAGAAAAGAGAGCATGTAACGCGAAAAGCTAAACGTTGGATATCAGTGTTACTTGCAATTGAAAGTACTCTAGGCGTCGCTTGCGTAGCGGTGAAAAAGCAGTACTTCAACAAAGCAGGCGCCAGTATTTTCAAAACTGATTAACACCCCTTTTGGCCCGAGATTGTCCAGTAATTGTTCCTCACCTTTTTCAAGATGGTATTTATAGCGGGAATTGCGGGTAAAATAAAAAAAAATCCACCGATTTGTGGCACACACCCTGCACACATGTGGGCAACAACGTGCATTATATTGCGAGATTTTTCCTCCTCCTTTAAACTTAGGTCAACCTTAACAGGTTAAGACGTGACCATATTAGGCATTTGGTTATGCTGAGTGAAACACATTTCTGGACAAGGTGATTCATGTCGTTATTTGAAAATGGGATATATAAAAATGACACACGAAACGTCACAGGACAGACACAAAGTCACAACTGCTTACTTTACCGAGAAGTCCCCCTGAAGTACTCTTGCGCAACCAGAGAAACGCATTTTAAATAATACGTAAAATAAATACACAGTATAAGCAACGACTGTCCAAAAATGGTATTTATTTTTGAAAAGGTACGGGAAGAATTCGATCACACAGGCACTTGTGGGTGTAAAATACGTTCCCGGTATGGACTATAGTGTACGGGTCGTGTGCAGTGCAATTGTTTTCGTTTGTTCTTTTTTCTAAGAGGACATAGCGCGATTTTACAAGAGTGTGACAAATGCACGGGGATGCACAGTTCTTGTCGCTTCTTACCGGTTTCGTGCAGTAAACTTTAAATAAGCCCCCCGCCGCCTTCAAAAAGCACCCTTTCACGTTTCCGAAAGGGCAGACGACTGAACCCATCAATAAAAAAAGTGCAATGTGTCGAAGCAATGTTTATAGTTCCACACACAAGCGGTTGCAGCGGCGACGAATTTTTCTGGAACTAAACTAGCGCATTATCCCTCAACGGCCACGGATTATTGCGTTTCTAGGTAAAATCCGCCGACAGAGGTAACTATGTCACTGCTAAGTGCCAGACAAGTGCACATATTCGTTATTTATCGTGAGAAGATCGCGTATTTTACTACTTTTAGTATTTTTGAAGGATTTTACTACTTCGAGTTAATGAGGTATTACTGTATAGCCATTCACATAGCATCCTCGTATTAACCAACCATCCAACTAATTTGACGTTAGCGAAAGAACATCGAAGGATACAAAAATAAAAAAAAAAAACTATCCGTGGAATCGTCAAAGCTTTGGTAATAAGACGAATAGTCTTTTCAGTCGCCTACCTCCATTTTTATATTTTGTAGTGAGAAAAGAGAGTGCCTAAGTCGCCAAGCCTGCAAAAAAGTCCTACACCTCCCCAGATGTACCCTAACGAAAAACGTTCTAGAGTTGGAGTTACATACACCATTGCTGAGCGGTCGAGGCCCATCGAACTGTGCGAAACTGGACAAGCCATACTCTAAGACGTCCAAATCAGCATCCCGCTATAAGCCAACCTGAAAAGTCGAATTCCCCCCAAAATACAACGATGCCTGTACATCAAGCCCCTCCCCAAAAATGTTCGCCCTAAGCACAACATGCATTGGCGAAAAGCTAGAGTGGAGGCCTTACGTAAAAAGGTTCGCGCATGTTGCATTAGTGGGGCAAGGCTAGGGAAACAGCAGAGCTGGGGTTCGGCCTAACTTCTCCCCACACTGACAGCGGATCTCAGGAGAAAGGGAGCAGAAAGAGGAAGTCTATGCACGTTCCTCGTACGGCGAGCGGCAACCCAAGACTGTTCCCCTCGACATAAACCGCCGCAGAGACGCCGTCGCCGCCGACCGAGATAAGCCCGCTTACGTCGCTTCCCTCCGACCCACCCAGGGCTTTGTTGTCTGAACAACCCCCTCCCGGAATTCCCAACCAAAAACGTCATGTGGGTGACACAAGGGCCTACAGCTCTACGTAGGGAGCCCTGTAGCGATCGCCGCACCACGGGTCCGCGTTGCGACGACGAACGCGGGAGGTCGTCACTTGGAGCAAGCCCACGCGCAATCCTGAACGACGCCGGACGCTCCTCACGAGGGGCCCGATCAGGTGCGCTCGTTATTTTTTTTTTTCGTAAATTCACTGCATGAACGTTGTACCGGGCGCCTCGCTGCGGGGGAGCACCTTTTTCTTCGATTTTTTTTTTTTGCTAATGCCAACGGGCTAAGTTCGAGCCTACACAGCTGTGCTGATAAAACAAATGCATGTTCTCTTTGTAGGAGGTTGTGCACGTGAAGGATGCTCAGCCCCCAGATCAAGATGCCTACACAATAGGTACGATTCACCATAATGACTCCCCCTCATGGCAGTTTCTATCAAAGCCGGTAATTTCGAGAAAGCCGAAGACCTCCACGAGCACCAAGCAGATACTTAGTGATTCGAAAATTGCGATTCTAAACTTTTCAAATGGGCAAGGTCACCGCCATGGCACTAAGGATTCTATAACAAAATGAAGGAAGTTCAGACTAACGCGTAAGACGTGAAGGTATCGAAGCTGTACGAAACTTTGACGATCATCACAAAGGTTTAATTCCACTATTGCAGCCGATTTGCTCTTTCTTTGCTATATATACAGCAACGACCTTTACTACATCATTGTTTCTATTAGTGTGAGCTTCTTTCACTTTTTTTGGAGTATTAATCGTTGGAGTTTCTCGTTCCGAGCAGGTGTTGCATTGATTACGGCGAACAGTGGAGTCTTTCTCGGCCCGAGCAGGTGTTGCCACGACTACGGCGAACGTTATAATTTTTATCATTGCCAATCCTGGAAAATCTTTCTTAGTGGGTATGCTCGGCTTGACAAGCGTGCTCCTGGGACGCTGGGTGGTCGCCGGGAAGCGCGCACACACGATTCCTCGGCATTTTCTAGGTTTTGTTAACTGCTGGGCGGTCGCCGCGAGGCCTGCGCTCACGTGCGCGTGCTGACGTGCGCGCGCTCGGCAATTTCTTGGTATTTTTAACTGCAGACACGAAAAAATACGATTTGATAAACAGCCTCGCTGTTAAAAAAGACGCCCGCCGGGTTCAGGTGGTTTGGGCTCCTGTGAAATTCCTCCCATTTGGAGAATGAGGCCGCCCACACGCATTGAGTGACATTTCTTTTTCTGGTCAGCCAGGGAATGCAGGAAAACACTACAAGAGATCGTAATGCACTACCACCTAGAAAGACTTAAATACCGCTTACCTAAAAATCATCAGTGAAATTCAGAAAGCCACCTGGAGGAAGCTCGAACTAATGCGCTTTATATCCCCTATAAATTACCATTAATTTTTCTAGGAGCTTTCAGATTCGAACGTACAATAGGTAAAGCTGAAAGACCAAATTTAGCTCATATATTGTCTGGCTGCCCCGTAGCGGTGTGGAATTGCCTAATTCAGACCAGGCCGCAATGCTTAGCCCGGACAGTTGACGCAAGTTCGGGCCGTGACAAGAGCACTGGAGGTTGCTGGAAGGATGGTATTGGCACCACCCCCCGTGACCAATAACCGACCATTCTTTACACATTTCATTCGGACCTACTTAAAGTTTTATCCATCAATTCACCCACCGGTTCATCCATCCATCCATCCATCTATCCATCCATCCCATCCATTACATTCTTCCTTGTGTGGACACATGAATAAGGGTTTAGGCCTACACGGCACACCTCTTGAATTCTTTTTCCATACAGCGGAGACGCCAGAGCGTGCACCATCGTCGCAGGATTAACATTTTGTCGGCACGGCCAGCGGCGACCACCACTGCACAAAGGTCTTTTGGGCAGCAGAGCATGAAAGGTCAATTCGACCAGCTCCCAGCTGCAGTTCAATTTTTGTGGTGCAAGAACACCAAATACGGGATCCTCGGTAAACGCGACAGGGATACATCGCGGGCCCCATGTCATGAAGTCGGTAGGGTTAAAGGAAGGGCAATTGGGAGCCGAGCAGAGTCATGATATTACTTTCGTCCAATGGCGGGGAAGAATATTTCTTATCTACTTTTGGGGCTGTTATCACCTGCCTGTATTCGGTGTGTGACGTCCCGAGAGATAGCAGTGCGGCAACGGCGCTCGCCAAGTCACGTCATCACATGTCGTTCTCGATCGGCTAACGTATTAAACGGGGTCATTCTTCTTTCGTCGCTTATACAACACGGCTTGACGACTGTCTTCTTATTGAAGGCACAGGCTTGGCACTTGTATGAAGTGTTAAGACCACGGAGCAAGATAAACAGGAGTGCCGACTTCACTCTCTCCGGCGGGCTTTTAATGTCCATCACTCGCGGAGCACAATGTAGATGGCGCAGCGAAAGGGCCGCCGGCTAAAGCGGCCGGCGTTCCCCGTGCGCCGGCGGGCGCGTTGGCGGAACGCATTCCGTCGGCTTTTGTCGTCTGCTTCGGCGACGGTACTTTTGGGCACGGAGTGCTTTGGGCCTGCTTTGGGGCCGCTTCGCGTTCATTTCGCTCCTCCTTCGCACGGCTTGATTAACTTGTTCGACAGCACCTTCTGGGTTACCCGGACCCGAAGGAATTGAGTGGTCGTACGGCAATGATGCATTAAGGATTGGTTTGCATGGCGGGAAAACAAAATGTAGAGACCACATATAGACATATGGCTGCTATACAAACACTTTCTTTTGCGCAGTGCTTGCCGAAAATGCGACTCTGTTTTGTAAATTTGTGAACACCAATTCGGCTGTGTTTTAACAGGTTTTACAAAAGGCGAAGGAGCAACTGGTTCTGATCAATAGCTATTATAAAAGTTCCCGCAGCTTTCTCGCAGTTCTCTAACTTACATCCAAAACAGAGTGTGCCTAGAACACGGACCGGCATTCACACGCTCATCAGAAAAGAACAGAAACGCGATAACATCACCCGTGACTGCCCGCGACGTAGCTATCTGCTCAAGATCAAGGCCCTGACAGTGCGGTCTTTTCACAAGCCTTCATTTCGCGATATTTGAATTCGCCGGGACCCTATATCTCTGTGGTGATCACTCGCCGAAAGAAAAGGTTTAACATGGAGGAAAAAAAAGCTTAGGAGAGGCCCCCAGCTATCCCCGCGCATTGGCAAAAGTGTGGAGGAAGTCACGTGTTTTCGGCGGCCATTGGAAGTCGCGTTAGCAACGGCGTCCTAGCAACAGCCCGCCCGCCGTTCGCCAGTCATGGAGGAAAGGCAGCGCCTGCCTTGTAGCCTTGTCGTCCGATTGCGAAGATTGCTGCTTCGCTTTGCTGCGCTGTGGTCTCGCGGAACTCGAAAAGGATGCTGCGAGTTGCGGCAGCTGCGCCGATGTGAATATGTCATTTAATTTCTACTTGCAAGTGCACCTCGTACCGCGTCAAGCTTTTGCTCCGGTCGCGATCACGACGCGCCTATTGAAGTGCAGATATCGTGAACGCGCCGTCCCGTCGTACGCGCGGACACCCGTCAGGTAGATTTTCGGGAAGTGATACACGGTGTGCAGTCCGTAGGCGACTTGCAACCGAACGATTCGCAACTCAATTTTTTGGTTATCGCCGCTGCATGTAGTTTGCTAGGCCGGCAATGCGCGGCAGTGCCTTTGCAACTGTTACAAGGTAGATTCCCAGTTGATATAATTCCATCGTCCTATTACCTTAGTAGGTGTCCGTCTGTTGACTGGAAGAGTGCTGGATCTGGAATCTGGATCTTTTTGTGGTCTCGCTCTGGATTTCGCTTTTCAACGCTTCATATTGCGAGGTTAGCGTATGAACGTTTTCAACTGATATCACCTTGAATTTATTGACACTGAAACAAGTTGAAACTTGGCGAAAAAAAGTTTATTGACGGTGCACCCACCCTCTCTTTTTTTTTTTTTTTGCTCGATAAAACATTTTGCCTCCTCCTCCTTCGCAAAAAAATTCTATCGAAGGCATGCGAACAACGGTAAAAACATTCCACAATTTTTTAGCTTGAAATCTGCATGAAGTTCTGCTTACCTATATATATAGAACGGCCGTTTAATTGACTAGTCATCTCTGGTATTGCCAGTGAAACTTCAACGCAAACTTGGGCCCTTTCCAGTCCGATAGCCGCACGGCGTTCGCCCACTGTTTGCGGCGTTCTCCATCGCTTGGGAACCAATAAACGGCGGCGATTGCAAACAGAGGATGAATGCACACCAATGTACAGCAATACTTGTCAGCGGAATGATGCACTAACCGGTGGAAAGTGACGCCCAATTCCTTGGGTACCGATCGCGACTTGCAGCTTGGCACCGAGCATTGCGGCATTGTTAGAGCGAGCCGCTTCGCAAAACTGCTGTGACCACACTGAAGGCCGTGTAACGGTGTAACCGCACGTTTAGGTTCACGGTCACGCGCTGCAAAACGGCCTTCTACCTGCCTATCAGCTGATTTCCGCCGGCTCGGCGCTGGCAGATGCAGACGACAAGAGAGGCAATACAGGACGGAGGAGGCGGAGAAGGTGCACCAAGAGAGAGGGAAAAAGAGTCCGCCATTCGACTTACAGAAATGGCGTTTCCGGCTGCGCTGGGTGTGCCGTCAGGGCCTCTCCTAAGCTTTTTTTTCCTCCATGAGGTTTAACAAGCTGGTTGTTTTTCTGGTCAGCCGCATAAAGGAAAAAAAAAAAAAAAAGAACGCCGGGAACCCTGGTAGGCCCAAAATTGCAGCCATACAAATCGCAGCATTTTATTTGGAGTCCGCAGCGTTATCGACGAGATAACACGACCTTAGAGCGATAGTGAACATCGGGCGGTAAGTTGCGGGATGAGTTACAATGAAGATTACGTTTGATATTTCTGGGTGCCTTATCAAGCTGACAGTATTTTTGTACAGTTTTTGTACAGCAGGGCAGCCGTCCAATTCAGTTATTGGAGCAGAAATGTGCATCATTGCCGTTTGCCGATTGAGGCTGCGGGCGACCCTTGTAAGCGTTGTTCGTGCGCAGAAGCAGCATAGACAATTAAGCACGCGGCCGGAGAGGGGGCTAATAACATAGGGTAATTTTTGCGCTGCATCGACTTGTCGCAAGCAGAATCACGCTAGAATGTATGTTGTGGCGTTCCATAGTACTCTTGCTCATTCTTTTGTGCTTCTGAAGTCGTCGTCGTTCAGTTGCTACTTACCTCTTCTGGGTTAGTACAATATTTTTAGCGGGTCTTCATAATGTAAGAATAAACGCTCCCTGGTAGGGAATAAGCGATCGCCATGGATGCGGTGGGGTGCAATTATCGGCGCCGTCTATTGCGGCCGGGCACGGGTGTTTAAATTCCGCGCGTGCACGCATGCCTCCTGCATAGTAGGACTGGCATGAGACAGACGTCGCTGCGAAATAATAGACGCCTCTGGGGAGAGCGAAGAAGGGAAGAGCCATGTACACCCGGCGTCAAAATAAGCCGGGGCACGCGAGCGCGTGGCAAAATTCATCGCCGCAACATCTGACGTTGCAGTTCTGGTGTCGAGATAGCGATGTGCGCGTGCGCGTCCAGCCACGCTCGCTAGCCTGTCTTTTCCTTCCCTTCAAACGGCAACGCTGGTCACATTCAGCGCTTGGCGCCAGGGGCCACTTTCTTTGCTCAGCCCGTCTTGCTCGCGCACGCTTCAGAGGCCGCGGGCGAGGGGGAAGCTCGGCGCTGCTCTGACAAAGGATACATTGTAATGGGGCTGCTATCTTAGTTTTAAATACTGTATTCTTTTTTTCCGCTATCTAGATGCGAAAATGTCGGTCTGCCTGCTTGCCAATCAATTCAACTACACCGCCAAGAACAGTCTAAAAATTCTTAAAGGCAAGGTAAAAATACACAAACCATTCCAAACTACTTCAGCTTCTCCCATGGCTCATGCAGGTTCTCAACATAACGAGAATGCGAGAGTTTTTTTTCCGTGGCGAGTAAACACACTGGGTTAGTGTTTACGACCGCACATTAAAAATCGTCGCGTTAAATAACGTTCCGGAAATGTGAGACAATAGCAGGAATTAAAACAAAAAATATGATCTGCTTAAGCTTCACCCAGCTGAAAAAATAAAAAAAAAAGAAATGGTCACGCACTCCTAACAAATTGTGAGTGCAACCTGCGAACGGTGGAGAACTTAATTTAACTGAGCAAACGTTCATTGCATTCAGCAAAGGAGAAGTGAAAGGGAAGGAGAACATGGAGGGGTGTTATGGCCGGAGAGGAGATGGTGTCACATTGCAGGGGTTGCAGAAGGCAGTCGTCTTTGACTGATTGATTGTAGGGTTTAACGCGCCGACGCAACGCAGGCGTTGAAGCGCGCCACTTTCGAGGGCTATGGATTAATTTTGACCACATGGGGATCTTTAACGTGCGCCGAAATCTCGAACACACAGACGTTTTTGCTGCAGTCGTCTTTAGAACACATATTTTGTGAAGCGGGTAATTTTTTTTAACGTTGCATTGGCGATCTCTGCGGCCCCGTGGCCATGTTACTTCCCATATACCATGTAAAACGCGACATAATTATTATGCCATCTAGACTCGAGCATACTGCTCTCAAATATCCTGACCAGATTTTACATTTTAGCCGACCGGCTGTCAAGATAATTCTTTCCCGGCAACATATCAGGACTAGCGCCCAGTAAAGCAGTGAAGAAAAAATACCCAAAACTAGTAAAGTTTGGCGCCAAAGGCCCCCCGATAACATGAGCATGTATCTGCATAGTGATCATGTTGTTTTCAAATGTGGGGCACGGATGCAGCAGTGACGCTATTTATTGTTATGCGCTCGAGCTTACGATTGGCCGCCGCTTCCCCGCAAAACGTATTTCAGTGTGGTGGGCAGGACAAGGGGGCTCAGTATATCAAAATGCCACCACGTGCACCAGTTGAAGATCGGAAGCTAATAACGAGACTCCTCGTGGAGGGGCTGCCGCAGCGATTCATATGCCAACGGACGGGACGATCGAAAACCGCGGTGATTCGAATAATTCGTGCCTTTCGCGATGAAGGAAGGATTGCGGATGTCCAGAGGCCTGGCCGACCAAGGGTCACACAACATAACGAGGACGAACTCATCGTTGCGGCAGTTGTCGCAGACCCCTTTCTCAATGCTAGTGAAATCCGTGACGAGTTCTCTCTGGAAGTGTCCAAGTCGACAAAACGCCGGCGTTTGAAGGAAGCCGGGCTTTCAAACTGTGTGGCTGCACAAAAGCCTTTCCTGGCTGGCGACAATGCCAGCAGCGGCTGGAATTTGCACAGGAGCACGAGCATTGGAGCCAAGAACAACGGGGCACTGTCGTTTTTTCTGACGAATCCACCTTTTGTACTCACTGGGATCAGCAGCGGCTGGTATGAAAGCCCTTGAATTCGAGGTAACCGCTGCTCTCACTTGCTCATGTCCGCATCGTTTGTTTGCTCGAAAATGGCGAAAGCTTTCCCGGCTTTCACCAACCAATTGCATGTTTTACGAAAAAATATTAAAACTCGTTCCACCGATTGTGATTGGTATCTGCTGAACCAGTGCCGAGCCGCAGTTGCAACCGTTTTCTTCAAAGGCAATCTCTCTCCGTAGATTTCGTTATAATGACAACAAACTAATTCTCCAGCGTTTACAACTTCACTACCCAATAGGCAATATGCGAAATTGACAGCGCCATCTAGCGAACGTAGCAGGTACCCTATCCGCCATTTTGATGCTGGCGAGACGCGACCACTACGCACGGGCGTGCCGCATCTGAGCGTACGTGCATCGACTGTCACCGTCAGATTTTTTGCTGGCGAAATGCCAGTACACTGTTGTGTACCGCTGTGCAAGCAGCGCGGAGTCACAGACAACGATGGGAGCAAGGTAGTGTGGCATGAAATACGTTTTTGCAGCGGTCATTTGAACGCAAAACAGGGTATAGCGTGCGGAAGCTTTATGGGCGCATTCTGGGTTGCATGAATCTCCGCGGTGCAGCGTGCCCGGCCGCACGAGAGGAAAGCGGGACTAACCATTTTTCTGTGTTACGCAGGCAGGCTGTGTTTTTACAGGTTTGTCAGCTTTGCGGCTAGGTGTTTTCTCTACGTCGGGCCTCTCCACGACAGTGATACCCCGCAGTCGAGTGGAGTCGATACCCCCGCCGCTGCTCTTGGGGTAACTAATGTGATAGAATCGAATAGTTCGGACGGGGCTGTTTGTAACCAGATTACACCATGTAGGTAGACGACGTAGAAATGTGGTAGTTTTGAAGGTGATGCGCACAGCGGCGTGGAGAGCTTCCGATAGTCCGAGTAACATGCCGTACACGCATCCTAGAAAGGCAGCTTGGCTGCTTATCCGCGTTCACGCTCCGTTGTGTCCGCAAGTACGCTCACCGCGCAGCAATAAAACGGATGAAACTGGGTCATTCGGAGGAGGGCTATGCCCCCTCGCGAACAGGAAAGTGTCTGCCCAGGCGCTTAACTTCAGTTCCCGTAACGTGCGCGGACGCAACTTTTCCATTCGGTGCTCACTCACTGATTTACTTCACCAACGAAAGAGGACCAAGATAGGAGGGCGCGCTGCCGGAGGTTGGGAAACTGGCACAATGTAGTTTCGCCAGGGCTTGGCTGGATGACGTTCTGCACGAGTTCAGAGCTCGGCAGTCCCATTAATTCGTGAGACGGGATTAGTCTCTTCAGTTCAGTTGTGTTGCAGCTCACCTCACCTGTATTTATGTTTCATTATCAAACATACAACTGTGTAAGCAGCCAGCACTTGCCAGATTCTACCTTTTGGCTGCCTTAGGCTCGCACTCCTAGAAGCCTTTGTAGCTACCTGGAGATTAAAAAATTAACTGATTTAAATTCCCTCGAGTGGCCACAGGTATTATAAGCTGTATTGTAGTGCTTCATTAGTCTTGCAATGCACTTACTTATTAATGCGACCTGCTATTCTTGAGTGTGAGATGAATTTGTGTATGTGCCTGTGTTTGTAAACTAAACTGAAAAACCAAACAGCTAAGACATACCTAGTTCATGACGTCGCACTGAGAATGTTTCATATAGGTAAACGCTATATCTTGTAGGTATCCTTCCACCGCTCCGAAAAGATGCAATGGTCTACAAGAAG
>JABSTR010001770.1:0-83743 GCA_013339765.2 Haemaphysalis longicornis | reverse complement strand
AGTTTTATGGCTAGAACTGTTTTGTCTGTCATTTCTGGAAAAATGGCTAATTATCTCTGATTATCTTGAAAACTAATTGACTGACTAAAAAATATTTGGCATATTTGAAATCAGTGGGAAAAAAGCAGCAAGCTTGCTGGAAAGTGTCACAGAGCTTACTTAAAAATTAAACGAAGTTGTTTTAAGACCCATGTCCCCCCCCTTAAAGCGCAGCAGTTGTGATGAAAATGTGAAAAGATTGGTATGTCCTCCTCTTTGCCGAAGCTGTTGCTTCCTCCCTCCATGATTTCCACATCAAGTGCTACTAGGTTTTTGAGGAAGCTCTTCCAACTTTGTCACAGTCAGACATAGTCTCCAAAGCATAGTAAAAGTAAAGCCCTCCCCGGTGCAGGAGTCTGGTCAAGTTGAATGTGGTCCTGCACTGCCTATGATGTGATGCAGGAGGAGAGCTGTGAGAGAGGAGGCGGGCCTGCTGGAGCACCTTGTCCATGGCCCAGGGAGTCCCTGCAACCTCTCCTCCCACTACTTTCAGGCCTGGTGAGATCGGGGGAACAGCCTCCCCTTGTCTTTTTCCTCTTCTGTAGAGCTGCTTTTCTGTACGGATCAGTGGCAACTCCTTTTATTTGTAAGGACTAGATGAAAAAAAAAAAAAAATACAAAAAAGACGACGTTCCAACACTGTTGCTTTGGCATTCTCAATGCTGCACTGGTGTTGGAAGAAGCTGTCAAGTTGCGTGTAGTTGTGTGCAATGTAGAGGGGCTGCCAGTATAAAAAACCAGGGTCTGCTAGCTCCAAGCCCAATAGGATTGACTGGGCGGCAGCCTACCGTATAATGCGGAATATAGGTCGAGGCGGAATATAGGTCGACCCCCTTACATTGTAGCCGAAAAATGCAGAAAAAAATAATTGGGTACCAACCATTGTTTTATTGAGACTATAACTTGTTTCGTCTCGATTACTCATTTAAAACTGTCTGAAGTATCGTCGGACGACTGCTTCTGGCTCGCTGTCGCCCACACAGCAGGTCGTCCTCGGTGCAGTCCAGGGAATTGCTTATGCAGCACTTCTTAAACACTCACAAGACCATGTCATCGTGAAGCGAGCGCAAAGCATGGGACACTCGTGTGCAGACCGTAGCGACCGCAAGTCTGTGCAGGCGGTCAGCAAACATCTTGGGGTATCCATTCGTAGAGACATCGCACGGCGCTAGCGGACAAAATTTGCCCCTTTGTACAGCAGCACAGGTGCACAGAGCAGCGCCCATGAAGCGAGGTCTTCCGAGTGTTGCATACCGAAAGCTGCCCCTTCAGCTAACGCCGCTAGCAACACTTTTGGTGATACCGAACTGGCGCAAGGCGGACTTGTCATTGGCCTTGGAAAACCCCCATCTTTTCTTTTAAATGCCGCTGTAAACTGGCACCAAGTGCCTAAACTCATTTTGAGCAAGAAGAAAATAGCACGCACACATTCGCCGACAGCGAGAGAAGTAACAAAACAAAGATGGCGTCGCGTCCGATTGATGGTGGTGGCGATGGTGCCTTTGGGGTTTGGATGGGCTCGATGGGCTGCCCGGTCGCCAGATGACAACTGCCAAATGACTGCAATATAGGTCGAGGGGTGACATTTAGGCAATTTTTCTGTAAAAAATCTCGGAGGTCTAAAACTTCCCTAGGCTACTAGACACTTTCTGCAAACACACAAGGCAGCGAATGAGACTCCGAATAAGAGTGCGCTAAGATTTCAAACTAGCAGTCCCCGAGCAGTCTAGTTTGCAACCTACGATCCGTGCTTGTGATGACTTGATCGGCCATTTCATTGAAAGTCTCTTTCGCCATTGCGTGCGGCATGGGAGAGTTGGCCCTCCACTCCTTTCCGAAAGGGGCGCGCTGTGCTGGAGGGAGTGGGAGATTGCCTGCTGCATCAGATGTCGGTGCAGCAGCTACAGAAAGGTTGCACGGAAAGGACGGAGCAAAAGTTTATCATAAAACCAGGCTCATTAACTTAGGAACAACAATTAGGCATTCAGAATGAAGCTTGTTGTGATAATGAAAGTATACATTACAGCGAAAAGTTGAGTCTGCAATCCCTCTGCCCGTGAGCGTTAAATAAAATGGCATTTACAATGAGCAACCAGCTTTCCCGGCTATCCTTCACTATTCTCGAGGTGGCGGTTATGTCACTCGGCTGTTTGGGTTTGGGCTGTAGTTGTGCAGTTTGCTTGACCACTGAGGGTGCTTTGCTCGTACAAGCATGCGTGATATCAAGAGCTGCCGAGCTTACAGCAGGAATTATACTGTTTCGTACTTTATGCATGTTGTGGGTGCAGTGGTGCAGTGATGGAATTCGTGGCATAGTACTTCTGCCAGTAGGTTAGAAAGAGCGGGTTCTTGTGACCACAGTGTAACGTAGCTGGCAGGCAGCGACTGGAGTGCTCATCGCATCTGAGTCTATGACGATGAACCCAAAGCCAATTCACCACTGTCTACTCCAAGGCAAGATGAAGCACGATGAGTTTGCGACATTACGAGATCTCGCTCCGATAGCATAGCATTATTCTGGCCTCCTCAGGAGTAATTGTACGTGCACCGCAGGTCCTTTTCCTGTCAGTCCACCAGGCTTCTCAGGCGCACGCCACATAGCAGGCAATCTTTGTTTATGACTCACAGCGTCTGTGGCAAACGAAACCTTGCAGCTCGTCTGCAGGAGGTGGCCTACCAAGTGTGGTGGGTCATCGTAACGAATTCGTGACAGGGCCCAAATATGCCGCCTGATGGGCACAGTTCTTGAACTATTTCGATAATTTTTTGAAACAAACGCTTGGCGGGACGCATGGCGACACCAACAAGCAGTTTTGCTGTGCATTCCCTGCTTTCCCTAGAGGCAGCTGCCATGCACAGCTATGTTCACTTTGTCCCTATAGTGTCATTAAGACTGCTCTGTAACCTAGTGTGTGCGCTTTGGAAAAGCGCACTAGTCTGAATCAAACACAGACTTATTGTAGTCAGTAAACTAGACTAGACTGTTTATAATACTACCAATAAGCTGTTTGTGTGAGCAAGAGGGCCCAGGGGTCTGGCATTGCCTCTTTGAATCACTAGCTGTCAGCATGGATGCACCAAGAGGCTCACGTCCGTGATCTGTGTTGGCGCTGACCAACAGAACTTGCCTTTAGATTGCCAGTCCGTCCTCACTCACTTCTCCCAGCCATTGCGAGCGGAAAAGCATCCCTGGAAGACGGTGTGGTTTTTAAAGCATGGTGGCTAGTGCAGGCTAAGCTTGCTGCCTGGGCCTCACAGTGAGAACGAAGAATGCTAGGGACACACACTGTGTCCTTGTAGGGAATGACTAATGCGAGGTGAGGAGTGTCCTGCTTTGCTGGCCACCAGTGCCACCATGCAAAGTGTGCACCATACACTTGAGCATGGACTGAACAAAGCTTTCCTTCAATAACAAATGCTCCATGAGTAAATACTGTACCAGTTCCACTAAGTTCCCTCAGCTGAAAAATAGAAAGGAAAAGAAAAATTTATTAGAATGGATCTGTTCGGCAGAATCAACACTTGAGCCCTAGGTTTATCTCGCATTCAAGCTGTGGGACACTTTTGCGAAAGATTTATTTAACTATTTTTCTCTTTTGGCACATTTTGCTTCTCTGCATAACTGCGATGTCATGAAAGAAAGCCACCGTAATGTCTCAGCCTTGAGGGGGAAGTAGATGAGGTGCATGCCTTCCAGCAAGGTGAAGCTGTATAATATTATCTGTAATTTTGTGATCCTAATTGTACAAACCAAAGACTTTGAACTGTAAGAGCTTTAATTTTACTGTTCGAGAAACCCGAGAAGTTGGAGGTAGACTACTTGGTGATTTCTCAATACTTTAAGCAGATGCCAAATGGGGAAATACTCAATCAAATACCTCGAAGAACTGATTACACGGTTATCCATAACACATGCCCAACACTGTTCCAAAGCCTTAAACTTAAAAAAAAAAAAAGATGTGCTTGAATAATTATTTGAAATAACCGATTTTATGCAAACCATGATACATGCCAATGTTTTTCCCCGGCCTAACACTGAACAGCAACACAGTTTTTTTCACCCTTGTTTGACCTTATCTGCGCATTCTGTTTACGTAGTTGGCAACAGTGCATGTTATCAAGCTTTGTTTCTTCGAACGATCACCCTGATAGATGACGACCCTCTCACGCAGCCAGCTAGCCAGCTCCGATAGGAGCCAGCATGCTGTGAAGCAGGTGGTTAGGGATGGCTTTCCCATTAGAGGGCGGTAAATATAAACCTCACGTTCGCCAGCTCTGCTTTGCTTAAAGTGTGAGCTGTGACTACTGGCATGAAACGTAGCAATCGTGCCATTCAGTACCGATCCGTACGGTACCTAGAATGTACTGGTCAGTTCAGTTCCAGCGCTTAGCCATGCAAACACAGATGTGCGCAAATAACTGCACCGCTGTTACCGTATTTACTCGCGTAATGAACCCACTTTTTTTTCCAGAAAATTCGGCATCAATTTGGGGGGGAGGGTTTATTATGCGGGATAAATTGTAACAGTTTTAGAGGTTGAAATTTCATACAATAAAGTTGCTAAGAGAAGCTCTGTCAGAGCCTTGCCATTTTCGTAAAAACACGTAGGTAATTATGTAATCAAATTTCTTTTTCCATTCGCAACATGCTAGTGGGTCCCTACTCGCCATGGAGCTATCCTCCTTAGTAAAGTTGCTTGCCACCTCACATTTGTTGTTGCCCCACAGGGCACCGTCTTGCGCACTATCAAGGCACTCCAAAACTTCTTTTCCGACACCGGGAAACTTCCCTTCTTTGGGCCCACGAAACACACGGCGATCCCTGTTCCCCGCCCAAAAACCTCGTTTTCGCCTGTAGCATACACGAAGTGCCGCCCAGCCACGTGGTTTCCATGTGCTTCAACGCATGCTCCACCACCTTCAGTTTAAATCCGGCTGTGTAGCTCATGTACTGGCCCGTCGTACGACGCGCACTAGGAGCACAAAAAAGGTCGAACACAGCTGAACAACAAAACCATGAGCGTAATGGCGAAGTCGCGGAACCTCAAGAGCAGAGGAGTGCGGAGTACGTTTAGTGCTTTGTTCGCACACAGGAATGTTTTTACGGCGCAACAAGGTTCATTTTGCGTTCAGAAGGTGGTGCTCTGCAAGCGCACAATTTTTAAATTGTGAGCCACTTCATTCGCGCTCACGTCTCTTGCTACTGTTGAGATTTTTTTTGCACCCGCCGCGGTGGCTCAGTGGCTAAGGCGTTGCGCTTCTGAGCACGAGGTCGCGGGTTCGATTCCCGGCCGCGGCGGCCGCTTTTCTGATGGAGGCGAAAAGCAAAAACGCCCGTGTGTACGAGATTTCGGCGCACGATAAAGATCCCCAGGTGGTCCAAATTAATCCGGAGCCCTCCACTACGGCGCGCCTCATCGCCTGCGTTGCGTCGGCGCGTTAAACCCCACAATCAATCATCAATCGAGATTTGTTTTTGTTGGAATGCGTTTGTAGCATTTCTGCGCGTACTGTAGCGTGATATCAAGTTACTATGATGGTCTAAGGGTTCAGCAATCATGCTGAGATAAAACATATTCCTGCTGCATTTTTATTCAGTGACAAAAAGTGAATTCTCAAGAAGACAAGTGGGGGGAGGGTTCATTACGTGAGTAAATAGGTACGGTTTATCCATCTGCTCAACCAGCATATTTTATTTCTGAGAATTTCTGTTCAGTAAAACTTTCGGAATCTTTTTCATTTTCAGCTTTATGTTTACAAATATTCGTTTTGCGTGAAGTTCTGTCAATTCACCTGTTTAGTTTGTCAAGAAGAATGCCGTGAATTTGTTTACAAGCAGCTACAACCAGGCTGTTTTATGGGTGGAACCCCATCATTTTTGCATGAAACGGAGGGTTTTTCATTAGGAAGGTGGCATTAGAAATGTGAACTTCTTCAATGGCTGTGGCTCTTTCAGAAGCGTCTGAGCCACACTTGTAACAGCTTTTTGGGGTGGCTGCAAGCTTAACAAAGGGCAAAGTGGGGTGTCGCAGCCCCACCCTTGTCTGTGCTTCAATGGAAGATGTAGTCATCTTCGAGATATATCTTTTTAAAGCCACTGCCCAGGTAACAATGTGACGAGTAACTTGTGAAAAGAAATTCCCTTTGCCCTCCAAATGCTGGTCTTGCAAAGTGGTACACAACCATACCACCATCGCGTACAGTGATGTGCTGACAGATAGTATATCGCAAAAAAAGTAAAAGCTTTTTCTTAAAGGGACCCTGCAACACTTACTATAAACTACTCGGAATGTATTTTAGGGTAAAGTCTATTGTCCCAGCAATCTCCTCCTGCAAGAATTATGAAAATCCGTTCACTATCACCGAAACTATGCGCGATGAAAAGTCGCACATACCGTATTTACTCGCATAATCCTCGCACTTTTTTTTCGGAAAAGTCAATGCGAAGATAGGGGTGCGAGAATTATGCGGGGGAAAAAAATCCGGTGCACAGTGTTGCCAATTTGCCTTCTGCCAGTCCCGCTAAATGTAGCGGTCGTTTTTTGTATGTAAGCTCAGTGTTGCCAACAGCAGCTATTTCTTTTTATTTTATTATTTACAACGTAAACAGTCTCCCGTCGATCGGCGATCATGAAATTGCCGCCTTTGCTTTCTGGCGCGCGCCCTATCTCGTCGTCGTCATGTGCGTGCCCTACTCCAGTAACGCACGTTGAAGTCGGTGACGCCGAAGTGCCTGCCTGCGGCGCGGTTGCCGTGTTCGATCGCGTACTCTATCGCTTTCAATTTGAAAGCGGCAGTGTAGCTGGCGTTCTTCCCCATGGCGAAGCGGCACCAAGCACAAAACAAAGAGATCAAAAAGTTCTCAAAATGGCAGCGAGCTATCCACCACTGACGCGAGTGACTCACTGACTGCTGCTGCTCAACGACGGGACCACGACGGCGACACGACGACACGACAGCGGGCTGCGCGAACGCCGTCTAGTTGCGCACACGCGAAACGGCTCAAGGACAGTGTGAGTAGCGTGTTAGGGCGCCTGTTAGGGAGTAGCCATGCAGGTTGTTAGTGCGCCTGGATGGCCTTGGATACACAGCGCTCTCCGCCGAACGGAGAGGCGGCAGCGGAGGGCGCGCGTTGGAGAGCGCGTGCACCATGCGGGTTTCGCAAGCAGGCAACTTTCGCCGCTGCAAAGTTGGGGGTGCGAGGATTATGCGAGGAACAAAAAAATCCAAGTTTTGGTGGCTCACATTAGGGGTGCGAGGATTACGCGAGTAAATACGGTAATTGTTTCCTCTAAACTCAACCACAGACAACACGGCTAAAGCTGCGCGCTCTCTCCCGGAGAGGGCGGAGGCTCGTGGCATCTTCTCCAGCGGCCTTCGATATATCACAGGCCTGGGAGTTTTCCTCTTTTCTCCCAACGTGGAGGGGTCTGTTTGTGGTCTGGTGCCACAAAAAAGCAGGCATGGCTGCCTGCTCGCAGGCGTGCGCTCGGGCTGGTAGGGCGTTTTGAAGCAATAAACGTTTGTTGTCGAGTGGTCTGGTTGAAAGGAAGTATTGAGCTCATCACTCAAACTCCGCGCACACTCAAAACACAAAAGAAACGGCAAAACTGTGCCTACAGGCAAAACTGTGCCTACAGGCAAACTGTGCCTACAACAACCCATGCCCGACCCCGCATGGGGACCGCCACTCGGCGGACCAGCGCTCACTTGCAGGCCACTCCTGTGTTCAATCCTCCCTTGGTGAAAGCAGACGAGGTTGAATCTGCCATCTGCAAACTGAAGAACAGTGCCTCACCTGCCCAGATGGCATACCCCACTTCTACTCAAGGCCTGTGCTCCTGCTGTCTCCCTTCCTCTGGCCACTCTGTACAACTACACGTTCCCCAGGGCCCTCATCCCTCAGGTGTGGAAACTGGCACACGTTATCCCTGTCCACAAAGGGTCAGGTAAACCCTTGAATGCTCTAGAAAACTACCGTCCAATTAGCCTCACCTCCATTCTATGCAAAATTTTTGAAACTCTCATCTGCAGCAAAATCTCCGAACACCTAGAATGAACAATCTCGTTTGCAACAACACCCAGCATGCTTTCAGAAAAGGACGAAGCTGTGAAACCTTACTCTCCATCCTGCACCACGACCTGAGTGGCGCCTCGATAGCTCCAAAGAAGCCGATGTTCTTTCCCTGGATTTCTCCAGTGCATTCGACAGCATTAACCACAACCTCCTCATCACCAAGCTCCCAGGATTTGGCATAACTGGGACGACCCTGCAATGGATAACAGCCTTCCTCACAAACCGCCGCCAGCAGGTCCACTACCGGGGTGCTACTGGTCAGTGGCACACAGTGAAAACGGACGTGCCTCAGGAATCCGTGATTGGCCTACTCCTATTTAACCTGTACATCAACGACCTTGCGTCCGACATCGATTCAAACATTCTAAGATACGCTGACGACCACATACTTTACCGCACTATACATACCAATAAAGACCGGCAGATCTTGCAGTCCGACCTCCTCAAGATTTCCAGATGGAGTGATCGTAATGGCTTGTTCCTCAACCCACGCAAGTCACTATACCTTCGAATATCTCGCAAACGAACACCGGCGGACGTGTCCTACATGGCCAATGGCACACGCCTGCAGGAGGTCACCGAGACTAAGCTCCTTGGGGTCTGTTTTGATCGCAGCCTGTCTTTCAGACCTCACGTAGACTATGTCTGCAAAAGAGCTAACAGGCTAAGGGGGTTCATAACCTGAACGTCAAGGGCCATGCCACACCATGCCTTCTGTGCGCTGTTCACAGCCCTTGTACTTCCAGCCCTGGAATACTGTTCCACCATCTGGAGCCCCCACCAGATTGACCTCCAAAAGCGGCTCCAGTCTGTTCAACGGAAAGCGTCAAAGACGGCGCTTCATATCATGGACAGGACAACCAAACTTCCCTACGAGAGGCGTTGCAGACCCTGAGGTGGTCTTGACTTGACGGACGCAGGCTATTCTCCAGGTGGGTACTCCTGTACAAGTTTCTGCACGGCGACTGTCCCATCCCGGAGGGTTACCTGCGGCATTCAAGACGGGACCCACTGAGACTCGAGCAGCGCCTCGCACGCACCACCAGTACCTCCTACTCCCTTTTCATCCAAGCCCCTGAGCTATGGAACTCCTTGCCAGTCGACACTAGGAGGGCCCAAAGTGTCGGTGAATTCAAAGATTGGTGCGGTACAGAGATGTGTGAGCAACTGCACTGCACCTCCCCTCACCCGTATATACTACTGTATATGTAGGTAACTATAGCTCCCCTCATCTGTATCTATGTTATAACCATTTTCACATGTCCTATATATTGTTAACATACAGCTGAGGAGGCATCCAGCACTCTGGTGTATGGGCTCCTGCCTTTTGGCTGCCTCTGGCTCTCAGCTGTATGGAAGTTATGCCAATAAACTCCTATTGAACCTATTGAACCTATAGGCATAGAAGAGGTTTGCACACAGCGCCGACGGCAGCGGATCGTCACAAGAAATGCGAGAAATTAGCCGCGAAGTTGACCAGTGACAGCCGATCGGACAGCCACAGCCAAAATGACGTCGTATAGGCCATGCCAGGGGTGCATAATGAGGAGAACTGAAGAGAGTGCGGTGATTTTTCTGCGTCTTTCACAGCGATTTGCGCACTCACCGCTTCACGTGCACGTGTAATATTTGGCTCAGGTATTCCTGGCAGTGTAATCTAAACGTCGCGCAGGTTTACTTGCACTGCTCAAAAAGTGTTGCAGGGTCCCTTTAAAATATGAAATCAACATATTTAATTTTCATACTCTCAAAACCATTGGGTCAGTTACAAAAAAAAAACAAAAAAAAAAACTGCGCAAACACCCACCACATTAGAGTCGAAACAAGTGGCCTCTCCTAATTTGATATCATTTTACTGCCTTTGACTGCTCCTAAATTTGATTCTTGTAATATTGTACAAAAACGGAACGGGGCGACAACAGCGCCACAACAGCACGGCGAGCAATTGTGGAAGCTTTCAAATGCCATCGACATTGTAGTGCAGCACGGCAGATTCTGAATGGCATTCAAAGCCCCCAATTTGAGTCAAATGACATTTGGTTCAAATGACATACGGACCTTAGTGTAGCCGGGGTATTAGTCAGACTTGGTACAGCGCTTTTTTTTAGTTATTGGGCTCATAAGTGACTGCCTTTGCTCTATTGGGTGTACTGAGGTGCACAAGGTCTGTGTGGTGTGTGTGTGTGTGTGTGTGTGTGCGTGTGCGTGTGCGTGTGCGTGCGTGCGTGCGTGTGTGTCTTCTTGGGTAGGCAGGAGGTTGGCCAGCACGTACTACCAGCTCACGAGAAGGCCAACCATCAAGGAGTCAGTGTCTGTTCTGTTAGGCTTAACTTTGTCAGTAAATGAGTGCACGGAAGCCCAAGGGGCCAGTCACACCTACAGCGGTGTCCTTATCGAAGTGTATGTGGCCAGTATTATGATTATGACAAGCGGCAGTGAGGGTTGAACCGTGGTGCATCAGTGTGGCCCTACTAGTGCGCAACAGAATGCCATATCCACAGGCAAGTCAGAAATGTTAGCCCTCTGGGATTATGATCACAGGAACATGTCTCCCCGCTCCTTGGCAGGGATCGATGCTTGAGGTGCAAAAGGAACCACAGGCCAATCCGGCCTTATCCTTACTTGCGTTGTTGTTTCCTGGACTGGCAAGCAAAATTTTCAAAGCGCCCACATCTCAAATTTGTGCCCGAAAGTTTCTTAAAATCATGTCTACGTCTTGTCAGGTATCACGTCGGTCTGCATGACACCAGCAGCATTATTGAGGGAGGCTGCCAAGATCGCTACAAAGCATAGTGTCACCAAGGAAAAGAAAAGCCAGGCTATTTTGGGAAGCTAGAGGAGGGGGTGGACAGTGCTTGGAGGATTGCGTCTTTTTCTGTTATATTCGAGCGATTTGTTTGGCTGTAAGTCACTGCTGTGTTTGTGCACTGCTGATCTATGCAAATCAGCCAAGCCTGCAACCGAGTGCATGATGCACCACTCGGTGCTGTTTGTGCGTAGAAGGACGGCGTGTTTTGGCCTGGTGTGCACGTCACGCCCAAGCGAAACAAAGTACCAACAAACCTCCACACCTCGCTACCTTGATAACAGTTTGTGCCCTTGTTGAGCCGACATTGCCACGACGTAGCTTCAGAATCCGACCAGGTAAAAGCACTGCAAGAAGCACTCGTTTTTTTTGGGGTGTGTGTCTGCACTTGAAGGAGAACAGTGGTCCCTACAGTTTTGCACTGATATGTGTCATCCTCACTGCGCAGGCGTCAGCAACGCACCTTACCTGGTTGGCCGGGCAGAGATGCTGCTTCCCTAGCTGTGCGCCCAGTTCTGTGCCGACAACCTCTGTACCGTCGTGAACCCGGGTCGGGCAGGTCTGAGTGAGTGCCTTCCCTGACTGGCTCGTATTTCAGTATCTGACACAGCCTTCTACAAAGCCTTGTGCAAAGCCTTTGGCAAGCAGCTGTTGGATCATGAGATAGCTCACTATAAGCAGGTGCAAGAATATCCTCAACTCGACATTAGCTGTTTCATGGCTTGTCTTGCGAGTCTCAACAGCAACAGTGCTTCATAATTGCTGCTTGCCACCAGAGGTGTGGACTGCAGCCGTATGCAGACTCATCCCCTTCTTTCCTTAGTTGTGCTGACAGGAACCCACAAGCTGTGACGTTTCCTTGCACACCATTCGTCAGAGTTGGATTCTTTCGAAAAGCTTGTCGCTGCACCACTGATTAGCCAGTTATATGCTCTTCCTGGCTCACTTTGTGAGTGAGAGTTGAAAACTGCGTGACATTTGTGTTTAGTGCTGGGCAAGGGCTACTGATAGTGCTTTCCCTTTTTTGTTTTGTGCTGATGATGGTGAGTGGGAGTAGCCTGTCCATGTCGCTGACAAGCAAGGCTTGCAATGAGTGCGTGCTGCTAGTGTTCACTGATGGAGCAAAAAAGCGTCTAGGTGCCTCGGAAAGCACCTAGGAAGCAAACTTGAATCGCCTCAAAAAGCCGCGGAACGAAAGATGTGAAGTGCCACACGGATGGAAAGAGAGCGCACGTCATGGTCACAGATCAAGATCACTTCGGAGGTGGAAATGCCATTGGTGTGGGCATGTGTGTGGGATCAGAAAGCATTACAAAGATCAACCATGCCCCACTATGCCCCGATGGAGGCTGACAAAGCAGGGTGTGGGATGCAGGTTATTCAACTTCATCGCAATACAGCCACGAGGTGATGCCAGCGTGTTACCACTTCAAACAAATCTGACGTTATCGTGTTGCTTGAAAATGCTGAGCTGCTTCTCCGGGAATGTTGTTGCTTCATGATCGTGGATCAGAGAGTGGATAGGGATGGGGGTCATTGTGGCTGAAATCAAGGAAGGACCGAGGAAACTTTGATGGCCCCAAGCTTTCAGTTGCGGTGCTGAGTTTTCATGGTGAACAAGAACCATGTCCCTGACTTGCACACAGTGGGCGGACACGAATGTGCTTGGTGAAGCAGGCTTCGGGAATATCGAATGTTCTCTCCACCGCCATCACTTTATTACTGCGTGTTTTGTGGCACCTTAGGGTGGCTCCAACCTTGTGAAGTTTATGGGCAGGCATCGCTGACTTGTTGAGCTAGATGTGTGAGGCTTTGCAGCCATGTGTGGCTTACCGGTGTCTGTTGAACACCCACTGTCGATGTCTGCCTCCAGTTGACACCGCATGGTGTGCAGCTTCTCAGCTGGCAAAGAGTTGTGTCTGTAGCGACGAAATAAACCTTGTTTAGTGGCTCCAGCTGTACCATAGTACGTATCTTTCATTTCCATGTTCAGGCACGCTCCACCACAAAGCTTTCTCAGTGCCCAAATTGGAAGCAATGCTGTGGTGGGTTCTGATGTTGTCGGCCCTTGGCCTGTTTTTTTTTTATGGGCCCAGGAGTGTGTGTGCTGCAAAAAAGAAGGAAGGTGTGATGATTGATTACGGGGGTTTAACACGCCGGCGCTTCACAGGCGATGAGGCGCACCGTAGTGGAGGGCTCCGAATTAATTTTGACCACCCGGGGACAATGATTGGCTGCACTCGTGGCCTTGTTCAGTTATTCCACTGCTGCCATAAGGGTCAGACCTATCTTGACCTGCAAACACTGATGAGATCACTGCTAGCAGCTACGTGCTTTAAATTGGCCACACAGAAGAATTAGTCATGCACAAAAACTTCTGCTGCCTGCATGAGAGCTTCCTTAGGTTTATGGTCCAATGCATTTCGTCGTGTTGAGTGAGAACTCATGTCTAAATTAGTTTGGTGGCAGCTAGCATGCAGGTGCCTTTATCGTAGAAGTTTTTCACTGGGAAGTCAAACTTTGGATGAGGTCAGCTCAGTAAGATCTCCCATGCAAACAGTTTATCTCTTCCTCTCAGCATGAAAGACTGTCACTGTGGCAGCCACAATTGCCTTGTCAATCACATCTCATGGGAATGGACACCTTACTGAGAGAGAGAGAGAGAGAGAGAAAACTTTATTTCCCGTACCTGGAGCCTCGCGCTTTTGCTGTTAGCAACGAACATTTCGTGCTACGTCCATCTGTCCCCCCACAGTGTGTTCACCCCAATAAAGTAGAGCCGAGGCACTTCCGTTGAGCTGCTTGCTGCCTCATCGCAAAACTTGGCTGCCTGTGTCTGCTTTTCTTTCCCGCCGAGTGTGATTCCCTATTCCTCTTTCGCTTTCATCCCCGTTCCAAAATGGTGACGACTTGTGGCAAACTCTGCTTGAGGCTTTGTTGCGTGCACTGACCCCCTCCCGTGCGTGGTGGTGTGTGCCCTGCAGGTGTGAGGGCCACTCGAGCGCTGCACGAGTGCGGGCACATCAAGCGCCTCGTCTACGTCTCCTGCTAGCCTGAGGGCGCAGCCATGGACAACTTCGTCGAGTGGCTCACATGGTGCTTGGGTGAGAGGAAGGTGGGAGTACTAACTACACGAGGATACAGTTGCTGCTGACATCTGTACAACTGGGGACGCTTGGGATGCGAGTTGTTGGGACGGATGTGTGAGCTACTTGAGGTTCACTGGTGACATTCTTTTGGTGAGTGAATCCCCAAATGGTCTACAAAAAGAGAAAAGGGCAAATACATGAGTACATGTAGTAAGGTGTTGTGAGCTAGGGCGTGTCAGTAAATCCTTCTTGGGGCAGCACAAAAAAAGGCGTGGACGAAACACAAACAGGGCGCTACACTGTGTCCCGTTAAGTCTTGTTCGTGCCTTTTTTTTTGCGTCGTTCCGAGAAAGAGTAAATCCAGGTTAGCTGGTGACAATCTCTTGCTGAGTGAATCTGCAGATAGCATGCAAAAAGAAAAGAAAGAAAGGAGAGCGGTTCATTTGGCTGCTTCTTGACAAGGAGAGAGGAAGGAGAGGCAAGGTCAGTGCAAGTGAGAAATGGAGCAAGGATCTCCTTGTAATGAACATCACTATATTTCATCCCGCTTGTGAAGGCAGAATCAAGTTCCAACTCCTTACTAGCATCAGTAGCAAAATGGGACACCAGATCACAATTTCGCTTATCTTATGGACTGTGCTATTTTATCCAGCTCCTTTCAAAATTGAGTTGTAGGCACACAGGAACTCATGTACACATCGAGAATTTCCTCCGAATACCCCAGCAGTGTTTTTTCATGAAGCATCACGGGAAGCTTAGTAGTAGAAACGGGATGAAATACTAAGTGGTTATTAAAACAGGAAATGCGAAAACGTCGTTGAGTGTCGATGGTGAAGTTCTAGAGATGAGGGAAAAGGTGCACTAATTTAGGGCAGTTAGTCAGCAGAGGCAACCAGCTATAAATCAGCTGAAGAACCAGCTTGTAATACAGTGAAACCCCAATGTTAAGACTTTCAAGGGACCACGAGAAAGCGTCGTACGACCAGGGTATGGATAAATTCCGGCCTTGAAGCGCTCTCTGGCGACAGGTAGGCTGTGAACTTATTTAAACTACTATATTTAGCGCGTTCTCATGTGATTTGCGAACCTTGTGCTGAAATTCTAGTTAAAATGCCCCCCATGCGTCCCAGCTAGCCGGCTAGCCAACGGCGACACACGTTACGCGACACCTGTGCCGTCCCGCGCTATTTATAGCCCACGAGCCGTGCGCCTTGTGTGCGCGAGATAAAGCCGACGTGGTTGAGCAAATTGCGAGGGGAAAAGGCGATTGTGGAACTGCCAAGGCCAAGTGAAACAAACGATAGTACAACGCGGAGTTGAAAAAAATGACATTCCCGTGCGTGGTGGAGACAGCCTTTGAACGGTCCCGTGCCGCTGCTATTGGGTCAAAGTGCTCAACACATAGCTGTTTTCGGTTCCCACAAGATCCAGCAACGCGAAATAGATATGTTGATTCAACCTTTGCGAGTAAACCGTGTTGCGGCGAAAATTATAGCGCAGTCTTGCTACAGTGACTTGCTGCGGCGGGCAGCGATTGACCCGAAATGGCGGCGCCAACGTTTACGTGTCTCCACCGTTGCGGCGGACGCGCCTGAGTGTAGGCACTCTACCAAAGGAAGGAGCGAGTGACAACGCGGCTTTGAAAGACGCTGGTAAGCAGAGAGCAGAGATGTAGAGAGAGCGTCATCAAAGGAAGGAACTTGGATCGAGCGGGCGGGGAAAGCGGGTGTTCAGTCATCGCCGTGGGGTTGCGTCGTATGTGTTTTCACTTTCGTCGGCGGCTCGACAGGAGTTCCGAATTGCGGTCCGCTGCCACGTGAACTTTGACTTCTCGCAGTTGGCGCGTTGGCGTACTTCTGCCGCGTGGGGCTGTCGCAGGCTTACTCCTGCACGCGAGTACCTGCCTGCTTGCTTGCGGCTGTTCAGCAAGTGGCCTGGCCCGCCTACGGACCTTTGCCCATCAAGCAGCGTCAAACGGGGGTTGAGAATAAAGGAGATCAGGACGAGGTGGCGGAGAGGTGCAAAAATATTGGAAAAAGTACCGGTTTATCCGTGCCAGGGTCCGTCGTATGAAGCGGACCGCGTGCACCCGAGCGTCATATCATCGGGGTTTTTAATGCATTGTTTCTATGGAGAGTTTGCCGGGACTGCGGTAATCCGTCGTACGAAGCGGGTCGTTGTAAGTCGGGGGACGTAACAGCGGGGTTCCTCTGTGATAGACTTTATGTGAGCACTCAGAGGCTTACCTGCACTCGCAGCCTTCCCTACAATTCTTCCTTTCTAAGACTGTCTGAGACAGCCCTGGACCTGTACTAACATGTTGCAGTACTTGAGTAGCGGTCCTCTCCATCAGATCGTTGCAGAGTACTGGGTTTCCTTGGACCTTTACATGAAGGGTAGTGATGCTGCTGGCATCGAATTGTTCATCCGGTCCTGTCCCACTGAAAATGTACAGCTCACAACTGTGGCACTAAATGGACTGGACAGAAGAAGGTAAAAGTAGCATTCTTTTCATTTTCGTCTGTATTTATGAGCTACGGCATTTTACCAACTTGCCACGTTTTTTTCTTTTTTTTCTCTCTCTCTAATGTCTTGGTTTCCCCGGGGCATCACTGTCCTGTGACTCTACATACGTAATTAGCATAATAATAAATAAATAAAAAAACACGTGGTCTGATGGGATTTGAACCCTGGTCCCTGCAGTAGCAGCCTGTTGCATTGCTTCACTGTTCTGACACGTTGTTTTGCCTGATAGTGTTGAGATGTCTTAGCTAATGTTATATACTTTGCAGTATGTACACAGGGTGATTTTTGTTGTCGTTTTTTTGTGCATGATACATGCACCCCTCCTTCTTGGGCTGATGGCCTGCAGCATTTCTTAAATAAGTAAATAAAACAATGAATAAACAAATAAATAAATAAAACGTGTTCCCACTATGCTATCACTACATGTTGCCAGCGATGGAACAATCGTAGTTCTTTTTTTATTTGTGACGTAGTTCCCTTCTTCATCAAACTTGGGAGATTGGCCAGGAATCGCCAGCTTTGTGGGGATAACGTACCCGTTTCACGGAACTCTGAATTAGAAATGCAAAACTTGTGGAATAGCGCTTGCCACGACGCGGGAACGTTACACAGCGGGAGTGGCAGTACACAAGGGGGTCAAAGTAATTCGTGCCAAAGGGCGAAGAGGTGAAAGCGAGGAAAGAGACACAGATATGATGTGTCAGCAAGGAGCTTGTTAATAAAGTACATTAGGCTTCATTAGGTGCCCCTACGGAATTTCTTGACATCTCTGCTATACAATGCGTAATTCGGTGTGTTGTGCTGCAGGCTGTTGCCAAGCATACACCTTCCCCAGGCAGGAAAGTGGGAGCACCTTTCCGCCTCCTTACTGCCCTGTCCCGGCGGACATATTCCCACAGACTCAGGCACTGCGAGGGGCTCCTTTTCCTGCTGCTGTTAGGGCGGCAGAGGGACGAACGGCCTGGCTGCCCTTGCTGCACTCTGTGGAATTCGGCTCAAATTTGCTTGTGGTGTGCTGTCATTTTTAGAGATGTACAATAAATCCACTTTCTCTGTACTGTGCACTGCTATCCACATTCTCTCCTCTTTCTCTCTTTTTCCATTATCTTCTTTTTAAATTTTGTATGCGAATTGTTGGCCATATCTGAAAGGGCCTTGAAAGGTCCCAAGGCCATACTGTGGGGGCAACCCCACACGCTATGTGAAGGGTTCCCACTGTATTTCAGTGTGTCCAGTTTTGGTTAAAAGTTCCCCTGCAATACACCAATTAAAGGGTACAATATTAACTCATGAGTGCTACCAAGATATTTTTGATGTACAGTATAGCCCACTTACAGTGAACCTGGTTTTAATGAAATCCCAGCTATAGAGAACAAATCTTCACTTCCTGATGCCATTTGTACACATTTTATGTCCAGCATGTAATGAAAAATGGATCTAATGAATTAATTTCCATTTCCCCGATGGTCCTTTATAAGCTGGCTGGACTGTATTACAACAAAGTAATGCTTTTTTTTTTTCACTTTTACAGAACAAAAGGTGATTTCATTTCAATGATTGGGCTTGTGCTTTGAAGAATGCTGGAACTACTAATGGTTTGAATCGGCTGTCAGAACTTTACCTGGAGGCAGTCCAAGAGTGGGGAAAAAGTGCGATAAGGGGAGGTGATGGTGGACTGGAGCAGTTCTCGTGGCACGTGAACGAATCGAAACGGATTTCTCCTGCCCTACCAACAACACTGCCCCCTGAGTGACGTGCTGATAACACCAGATGCTTCCAAGGGCATGTCCAGGCATTGTCCAGTAAACCATCACACCAGCTGCTGGTCTCGTGCACAGGCATTCATGCCCTCTACGAGGTACAAAAGAAATGGTAAACGCTTGCCACTCAGCTTGTTATCAGGGACATTGAAGCTGGGTTGCAGGTCTTTTTCTCATCTTCCTTCCTTTCTCTCTTCGTGCTCACTTGCTGTTATCTTCCAAGTTCTGCGAGAGAAGCACGCTGTGCTCTTGGCAGGCGAAAATTCGTGTTCTCGTGAGTGGTTCTTGTCAAACTCCTTGTTACGTACGTAAACCTGAGGTGCAGCTGCCAGATGCAGAAATGGAAATTGAGTTGAACTGTAGGGTAGAGTACGATCATGGCAAGGCTGTCACTGCATCTGCCGTGTTGAATTAAAATTGCCATTGCACCCACACCAGCAGCAACATAGGCACCTGCTCGACACTTCTTGATGAAAAGTGCACGGAGGATCTGTTGCCAAACCCATGAATTGCAGATTGATTGCTGATCACAGTGTGGCCCAGTGAAGTTGCCGATCATTTGATGGCAGGATCGCAGATATTCATGCAAGAGGCGAATTGTTCATTCAGCGGCCAGAATTTTATGCTCCTTGCCAACATCGATCCATCTCTGGGAAGGAGTGCGCTTGCAAATAATAAGAGCCAGCGAGAGGTCATCTCGTGAGTACCGTTCTGTCTTTACTCTTCAGGAGAGGATTGCAACCCCTCGAGGGACAATTCCGGTGCAACCGGCCCCTTGCTTGAAGGCAGGGATGGGTCATCTCACAAACAGCACTCCTCTCCTCTTTGAGTGGGTCACAGCTCACACTTGTAGATGCATTGGCAGGGCTGTTTCACTCAGCTGTTCTGTATTTGCGTTTGCTGTGGTGCGCACTTCAATTTCTATCTTGTAGCTGCCGCGTTATGAGGTCGTCAGTGGTGAAAATGTCACCTCGCAAGGGAAAAGCCAGCAGTGGCTGCATCGGTGCGGATGATTAAAGGAGCCATGAAGACAAAATGCAAGTTGGGTTTATTAGAAAGACTGCTTAGTCCCGATAACAGTGATACCAATATCATCGCAATCTTCGATCAAATAACGGAGATATTAAAGAAAACGTGTGAAGCAGTCGCGACCCCGTAGCCAATTTCCCGCAACTTTTCAATGATGTCACAGAACCTTGTTTGTGCGATTGGCGGCCGCCTAACTGACCTGTCGCGTCGACACATTACTGGACGTCTGTGATGGGGCCTCTAGTTCCATTTGACCGCATCACTTGAATGCTAACGTGCAGTTAATGCACTGAAAATTATGTTTTATTGTTGGCCCGTATGACGTCATTCTTGCTCATAACACGCCACTGTGGCGCAAAATTTGAAAGTTTTTAAATGATTCTTGCTTTTTTTTCGTTAAAAAAAGATCTTTTGTGGCTCTAATGGAACTGAGTGAGATACTGAATCCGAGTTCTTTAAAATTAAACGAAGTTGTATTTTCTCTTCGTGGCTCCTTTAAGAAGCAGTTGTCCTAGATCTCTCCCACTTTGGCAATTAAAGTGACCAGATGCCCCAATTTAGGCGGGACATGTCCCGGCTTTGCGGCTGTAGTCCCACTGTCCTGGCAGCCTGCTTGTGGGACGGCATTTTGTCCCGCCTTCGGCTGAAAGTGTGGAAGATGGGTATCAATAAGCCCTCGGTGACGAATGGAAAGCTGGAGGAATGAAAGAACCGAAAGAAACCACTTGAGGAACTTCAAGAAAAACATTACGGACGACAGGAATAAGCAAGAAACACGCAACACAGCATCTGTGTTCTGTGTTTCTTGCGCTTAGTCCCGCTGCCTGCACTGTTTTCATGAAGTCCATAGTCCCAACGTCTGAGTTGTTTTCTTGAAGTTGCAGTGTACCAACAAACCATTCAGCACACCCTTCTGCATTTGAGGAAAGATGGGTGGACGTGCTTCAGCACTTCGAAACAAATGACGTGCCTTGCAACTATACCAAGAGAATCATTGAGTATGCCATGTGCTTGCCAGGCACAAGTGCACAAATGCAGAGAGGGTGTATTCCTCGATGAGTAAGATATGTGAACTGCACAGAAGACGCAGCCACATTTGACCACATTAAAAGCAATGGCGTTACTTACAGTGAATCTGCACATGACGCGTTTATCAGCAGACATGAAGAATTGATGACGGCAATTCATTCAGGCAAGAAGTTACTTACAGTGAATCTGCACATGGCGTGTATATCAGCAGACATGAAGAATTGATGACAGCAATTCATTCAGGCAAGAAGTATCAGTTACTGGCCAGGAAATTACCGCGAGGACCAGGAAGGCCTCATAGTGCAGATGTGCAATTTATCATTTAAGCTATGATCCACGTTCTTCCTTATAACTTCCTTTGGGGTCCAAGGAATATGGTCACTTTACACATCTGCAATATAGCACCATTGGAAAGGGTGGTGGTGGTGGCAAGGTTTAAAGAGAAGGAATGTCAGTGGCCAGCTGGGGTAGGTGCTATATATCGGTACGCTATGTATCGGGCTAGGGTGCACGTGCCCACGAAAGATGAAGACGAAGTCCCGGTGCGCCAGAGCGTGCAGCTGACTGATGCCATGTTTTAGCCGCAGCCAGCGGCTGGATTCTTTTCTGGTTCCTGCAATAAACGGCATCGAGACTTGACAGTAGGGAAGGAAAGTTCGGTCCGTGTGTGTCCGTCTTGAATGTGGGAACACCTGCTAGGTCCTTCGTAGAAAGGTCAAATAAGGACGCAGTTTGGGATGTAGACCACGGTTCGTCGTTTTCCGTGGTTATGTTGAATATGGTGTTGTTGCACTTGTCCATGTAAACATCAGGGGGAGGGGGGAGCGAGAAAATTAGGGGCAGTGCCCCGTGCGTGGGGTTGCTGTGAGAGGAGCGCAGTTCGCGTGATACCGACGGACTTCCCACCCCAGGCGGCGAAAAGCTCGCATTAGCCCTCACGATGATGATGATGATGATTAAAGGCCTCCCCTTTGAATCGGGGTGACGGCGTGCGCCAGCTAGCCTATCTTAGTAGTTTGAATTTAAATTTAGTCCCTCCACTCGTATTTCTTTTTAATTCTGCCCTGCCGCTACCCCTGGCTGGGATGTTATTTTATCGACTTCCCTGCTTTTTTTCCACCAATACTCTAGCCGCTGCTTAGTAATACCTACTGCTGACCAGTTAATGCTTCCATCAATTGCGAAGCCCAGTGCCTCAGGAAGTAGGACTTTCCCCCCAATTCTATCCGGCTGAATATTTTGGCATCCTATTACTATGTGGTCGATTGTTTCTTTATCCCTGCCACATACAATATGTCTCATCCTGGGACGAATATTTGCTCATGTAGGTTCGAGTTCTCAAGCAGCCAGCCCGCGCCTCAAAGAGCAACGCACTACCTTTATTGTTGTCATAAAAGTTATCTTTCCGGATCTCTTTTTTACTTGCTTTGTAGATTCCCAGCGATCCCTTCTTTTCCATCCTCTCTTTCCAACATGAGCGTCTCTGTTTCCTTCACTTGCTTTTTAACTGCCCCCCCTTGTTTATTTACCGCGGTCAAGGTATATTTAGTCGCCAGCTTTCGCGTCCTCTTCCGTCATTGGGTGTCCACACTTTTAAGGTACCTGTACCTGTACCTGTATATGTACCTGTGCACTCTGGCTGCCCAGTTCTTCTCATCTAAATGTCTAAGCCGCTCCTCAAAACGTATCTTACTTTGCGCTTCCCTCGCCTCAAATGAAGCCCAACCCATATCGCCTTGTACCGCCTCATTTGTAGTCTTACTGTGAGCTCCCAGTGCTAATCTGCCGACTGCCTTTTGGTTAACCTCCAGTCCCGACAGGATATAGGACTTTAAGCATAATACGGCATTAGAGAACGTGAGCGCCGGCACCATTACCCCTTTCCAGATGCCTCGCACTACCTCGTACTTATTGTATCCCCACAGTGCTCTATGTTTCATTACTGCTGCATTTCGTCTCCCTTTCAGTTTGAGGTGTTCTTCATGGGCATTCAGGTAGCCTTTTCCTTCATTAAGCCAGATCCCCAAGTATTTGTACTTATTTACTAATGGTATGGCTTCCTGTTGAATTCTTATTGGTGCTGTATGATCTTCCTCGCTGAACACCATGACTCCGGATTTCTGTGGGTTAAAATGTAGGCCTAGGTACGTTGCCTCATCCCCACAAATATCGGCCAGTTTTTGAAGGTCTTCCGCATTATCTGCCAGCAACACTATATCGTCCGCGTACATCAATCCCGAAATCTGTTGCGCCACCAACTCTCCATTGCTTCGGTACGACAAGTCAAAGCCTAATCCACTCTCCTCCAATCGTCTTTCCATTCCTCTAATGTACAGTGTGAACAGCAATGGCGAAAGGGGGCACCCCTGCTTTAAACCTCTTCGAATGTATATGGGCTCTGTGCCTGTACGTCCTTCCCATGTAATATGCGCCTTGTTATCCTCATATATTGCCCTTAGCAGCCCCACAAATTCTGACCCAATCCCCTCTTCTTCCAGTATATGCCACAGCAATCCCCTATCTACGTTGTCATAGGCTCCCTTTATGTCTAGAAACAGTAGCCATGTTGGTCTGCCCTGTGCTGCCGAAATTTCGATGGTCTGGGTTATTACGAAAATATTGTCTTCTAAGCGTCGACCCGGCCTAAATCTATTTTGCAGTTCCCCTAAAATACCGTTACTTTCCACCCACCTTCAACAACTCGACTTTTATGGCTTGTATAGCTAATCTATAGAGCACTGACGTTACTGTAATCGGCCTGTAAGAGCTCGCCTTGTCCTTCTCTCCCTTGCCTTTATAAATCAAACTCATTCTGCTTTCGCGCCATTGCGTGGGAATCCTCTCGGATTTTATAGCGCGCTCGATGGCTCTATACAAGTGCGTCTTTCCCGCTGGTCCCAAATGGTTGATAATCTCTATTGGGATACCATCCGGTCCTGTTGCCGTACTTTTGGGAATACTGTGTTCTGCCTTTTTCCAATAAAAAAATTCGATATTGAATTTTTTTTCTGTCGCTCTTTTATTGGCCACATGTGTCCAGGTAGCCGATATCTCGCGTGTTTGGCCGAAAGTATTTGCTATGACTCCATGTAGGTATTTTAATGCGCTGTCCCCCAGGAGAACGTTACCGTCCCCCGTCCTGTATCTGAGTCTGCACCTCTTTAGTCGTCGTTCCCAATGCTTTTAAATGATTCCAGAATTTTTGGGGGGCGCTCTTATCCTTCTTACGTATACCTGCTACCCATTTCTCACTCGCAGTTTTAATCTTTGCTTGTACTAGTTTTTGCACCTCAAATTTCTTTTCTCGGTACCGGCTCCACCGTAACTGCACCTCTTCCTCCTGATATCCCATTTGTTTTGCCTTTCTGTGCAATCTAGCAGCCCGTTGTCGCTCTTCAATAGCCAGTTTAATTTCCTTGTCCCACCAGCTTCGTGGTTTCTTTTTACCCCTCCAGCGGTTTTGTTTCCTTACTTTGTATATTTCCTTCTGTATACAACTCACAACCTCGTCATATTCCCACACCTTCGTGGGCTGGGCCTCTAATTCTCTTTCGATGCTATTGACGATGTCTGCTATCTGCTTTTCGCTCAATTTCGGGAGCCCAACCTCCGGTGTTTCCTGCCTAGCCCCTCCACTGTCAAATTTCAGGATTATACGCCTGTGGTCGCTGCCCAGGCTGTGTTCTTCTTCTTCATCTATCGTCATTTGGTTCAACCGCTCGTACGTGTGCTCTGAGACCAGGCCGTAGTCTATGCAAGACTGTCTATTGCCGCTTTGCCACGTTATCTGCCCGTCGCATTCATGCTCCCGGTTAACTATTACCAGTTGCTGTTCTTCACACATATCTAGAACCATTGAGCCGCTATAGTCCGTATATCCATCTAGATCCTCAATGTGGGCATTTAAGTCGCCTACTAATATCACCTCGCCGGATTCTTTAAATTTCGTTATGTCCTTCCTGAGGCAGTCCACCAACTCTTTATTTTGTTCTCTAGCGTCATTCCCTGTCCATAGATAGGCCACTCCCAACCGTGTCTTTTTTCCACCCCACAATTCCACAAACCCATAAGTGCTCCTTACAGCCTGATTCTCCCTTTGCCAATCCTTCCTCGCCTAATCAACATGCCCACGCCCCCACCTTTCCTCTCTCCCGCTGCCCTGTTGCACCCCACCCATACGTAGTCATCCATCACTGGTGGCTCCTCCATATCTCTCAGGTGGGTTTCAGTCAGGGCGTACACGTCAATTTCTTCTTTCTCGAGTTGGGTTTGTATCTCAATCCATTTTCCTGCTTGCGGCCCGCCTTGCATATTTATATAACTAATTTTAGTTCCACGGTTTTTATTTTCCTTTTCTTTGCTTTACGTTTCCGTCGCCGTGCATCAGTGCCCCCCTCCTTCCTGCCTTTCGCTACCGCCTCCACTCAGTCCGCCTTCTTCTTGAACGTTCGGGCCCCCCTAAAAAAGCCACTGCGCGGGCTGCCATCGGTGCCCTACAGGCTCAGCTAGACGGCCACTGAAGTGTATGCCGTCGAACACAAACGCCCCGTTGCGGCCTGCACGGACCAGGTCCGGTTCAGGTTGACCCACCTCAAAACTTCATCGTTTTACCCAGGGTCCAAAGCTCCCTGTTTGCCGCAACCACGCCCTTTCTACGCGGACCCCTTGTTTCTGCACCTCCGGCACCGTGCAAACCGCAATCTGCACATCCTCCGAGATGCCCGCACCAAGACGACGCCTAGCGGTTTTCAAAGGCGCGGGGCGTAGCAGCGGAACGGGTCTCCCGAGGAATACGCCCCGGCAAGCGGCCGTATTTTGACCCGCGTAGCGACGTGATCGCCGCTCACATGACCGACTGCGCGTACACGAAATATTCCAGCCGAGATGCCATTAGCCAGTTCGCTGCAAGATTTGTGCCATTTCGATCATGGGCACAGTGATTATGGTGTAAAACAAGGGAGCATGCGCCCAGCATCCAATGTAGGCTACGTGAAATTGCACTTTGACCACTTTGACTTTGCCGCTAGTGTGGATTTGAGCGCAGGCTACGTCTCGGTTCGGTTTCGTGACATGGCTACGGCTACAGATGGGGCTAGTTATGTGACTGGATTGGCTAATATCCTCGTGGTAGTTGTCATGTGCGCAAAACAAAGCGGTGTCGGCGGTGTGCGAAAACTTGTGCATTGCTGTTAAGTTGCTTCGAAAGTCTTCGTTTCTCAACGCGTTTCAACGCTGACAGCGAGTTTTCCCACGTTGTGTAACCGCTCTCGACTGCAAGCTCCACGGCGTCTCAATCGCGGCGCGCTTGACGAGATTGCTGCTTTCTATCACCGGCTGGGCATTAGGCATCAGAGCGGCAGCACTCCTTGGAAGGGAACAACGACAGGGAGACTGACGCCCACGTGTGCATACGAGACCGTCAATGGCCCTGCTGCACCGAAAACTCCCAGCGATGCTTTTTCGAGAGACTGCATCTCCCTGCTCCGCGAACATATCGCTTCGCAGCCCTGCCGTTTTCAAGGTCGTTTTCAACTCCCAGGTGAGCCCGTCGGTGATATCGTAGCGGCTTTGAAGAAGGTGGCGGCTTATTAATAAGCTCCTGTGCCGCAAGAGCTGACGGCCTTGAATGCCAAGAAGCGTCAACAAAAGCATCCAAGGACGCGGTCGGAACAATTTCACAGCTCACCCGACTGCTCTCACAGGTCGTGGTTTACAAACTGCTACACCTTGTTCATGCCAGGACCGAGCTCCAAGGCCGAGCTCCAGACACCCCACCGTGCCCGTGTAAACACTGCTTCATGAATTTTCCAGGACACTTGAAGAAGGCATGTTCTTGATAATTAATACTGCATCTCCAATTGGCTGGATGTGCACTTCTTGGGGACAGTGACATCAGCTTTAGTCACGAAGGAGCTCCAATTTGTGTGACAACAGAAGGGTCTTTGTGCCCTCAAAACTCCGACTTGTGTCAGTGCAGCACTGTACCGTCTTGCTACTAATGGTCAGTCCGGTTGACGTTTATATTGTGGCAGTGAGGAAGACGTTAAGGTACATTTGGCCCCATCTCTCTGCAAACAGCAGTCGACTGAGCACTTAGATCGATAAGACGCCGGCTCAGCTCGTGCTATGTTCAAGCACTCAGAAGCGACAATTTCTTCTGGACCAGCATTCCAATCCCCTTCAGCTTGGGTGTTCCAAATCAGATGTGTCGCGTCCTACATTGTGGACGGTTGATTCGTCTGCACAAGATCCTCTTCAAGAGCAGCCTGCTACATCTATCTGCCTGTGCATCAATCAGCATTTCATCTGCAGCAGCTCCACCTTCTGAGAAGGACGCAGCGACGTCACGCAAGTTGGCACAGCGGCATCGCAGAACCCAACCAAGCTGCTGACGTGGTATCAGCATGAAGTGTGACGTGATCTGTGTGACATTGGGATTCTGTTGATGTCACGTGTAAGGTCAGTGCACTTTCCTTTTCCTCTGGTTTCTGCATTGGGCTCTTGTGCTGTTGTGGCGCAGTGGGCTGCTATCTCGGGAGTAACAAACTGGCACACATGAACGCCGCCGTGGGCTACCGCCGACTAACAATGTTTATTGTACAGTGCACTTATATACACGACATGACAGGGTAACAGATCACAGCGCCAGCTCTGGTGGTGTCATGGAACCGATATGAATATACAACATATTCCCTCTCTTCTTTTTTTAGTTGATTTGGAAGTGTTAGTGGAGAGGTATTTCGTCTACACACAGTAAGACTGAAATATTTACACATCAATTCACACACTCAAAATGCAAAGTATACGCTCAATGGCAACAAGTACGTGCGTACGTGTCACTGAGTCCACTAAACATAATTCCTAAATATTCGAGGCGGTCGTCTTTTTCTTGCGGGTAGCTTCCGACGTGGAGGAGGTTCTTAAGAGGGTGGAGAAAAGAGGCTGTTGTGGTGCCTCTTGTGATGCTACGCAAGGGCTGCACAGAACACTGGGCACTGCACATAGGGGAGTACCGGGGGGCACTGCCGATTGCCCACTCTCACAACGCACAGGTGATTGGCTTGAAGGCTGTGCTGACTCGGCGTGAACACCTGGCGTCTGGATGGCTGGGTGGCCAGTGCAGGAACCTTGCTTAGCTTGGACGAGTTCCATGTTCGTCCATCATCAAGACAGAAAGAGGCTGGCCCACGTTGTTCCACCACCTTCCAAGGACGACTGACAGAGTGGTCTCCTTTAAAAGAAAAGCTGTCGGTTTCTTAACGCGAACCATGTCTCCAGCTGCTATGCTTGGTTTCTTGGCTGCACAGTGGAAGTCGGTCTACATCTTGCTGTACTTTTGCTTCTGTCGGACTCTCTTCCGAACCTGCCTAAGTTCTTTAGCAGGGTCCGTGGAGAATGATGGGGATGGGTGTCCAATGATGTCCGTTCGTGTTTTCGGGGTAGTCGTCCATGTAGGAACGAGGCTGGTGCTACTCCCGTGGTTGCGTGAGGTGTGCGCCGATAGACACCCAAGTACTCCAGTGCTGCTTGTTGAAGGGGACGATGTTCTAACGAACCAACCTGTACAAAGTCCTTGAAAACACGATTGAACCTTTCAACAAGTCCGTTGGCTTCAGGGGAATACGTAAAACCCGCGTATAATGCGAGTTTTTTTCCAACTTTACTATGTAAAATTTGGCTTGTATTATGTGGTGATCCCAGTTTTCAGCCGAAAATTGGCACTATCGTTTTCGGTTTCAGCGGAGGTGCGCCATCTTGCGGTGCGTTAGCTGGCTGCTGTTCCCTCAGCCGGTGCCATTTTGATTGTTTTGCCCACGCGAAGGTCGGCACGTTCACCACAAGCACGATTCTGGTACACGAAGGCAGTATTCGGCTGCAATTAAAAGAAAAGTTATTTATGTGCCGAGACCATCAGGAATTGCGCCGCAGGACGCAGTTCGGCGTCACCGAAGGCAGCATTCGCGGGTGGAGAAAGCAACTGGTGCTTGACTGGATAAAGTCTGTGTGGTGTCGGCGGCCTGGAGCACTGTTGGGGGTTCCCGTCAGTGCTCGTGTTGGACGCCTTTCGCTGCCACCTGGCCGATTCCGTGAACAAGTTGTTGCGCGAACCGCGCACACGACTCATTGTTGTTCCAGGAGAAATGATATCCCAGCTGCAACTGCTAGGCGTTTGCATCAACAAGCCTTTCAAAGATTGCACAGGTCCTGCGACCAAGAGTGGATGAGGTCATGAGACCCGTAAGTGACAGCTACCGGATGGCTGACGCGGGCTTCTCCAGCTGGGATTTGTGGCTGGATCGCGGATGCGTGGGCCAGCATCCCAGAGGAGCTTCAGTCGCTCTTTTAAGAAATGGGAAACGAACGCCCTTGACGGTGAGGACCACTTTCTGTGTGAAGACATTTCCGACAATGCGACTCAAGAACAGCGGCAGCGAACCTGACGATGACTGAACGGACGTCGGGAGATGCCTCGAGAACTGACAACGACTGAACGTTACTGCATGCAAATGGAAGAATGTGTCAACCAGATGCTGCGCTCGTTTAGGTATTGTGCAAATTCATGACTGTTGAAGGGGGTGTTGAATGGCGACAACGCTTGCTGATAAGGGTATGAAGATTATTGCCCTTTTCTGTGCTGTATGTGATGAAGCTGGGAAGGCGGACCTGGGTGTTAGTCTCTTGAAGCGCAATAATTTCGGGTGGGGTAGATGATGCCGAAAGGTACTGGGTGAGTGAACCGTGCTTATTCTTGAATCTGCGACAGTTCCACTGCCACACAGTGAGTTTCTGTTGGTTGTTCGGTTGCCTACTGCATCGTTGTGCTGTTATCCTGGGGAAAATGAGGGGTGACTTGGTGAGAGTCAGCCGGGTGGGAAGTTTGGTTGCTGTACCAGTTCTGAGGAGCCACGAGCGGAAGCATATGTTCCTCTAGCCTGACTATGCATGCCGTCACTCGTGCATTGAATTGCAACATGCGGTCGGTGAAGTGCTTTTCTAGAGTAGCCTGAATATATTCGTTAGATCGTGTTAATTCTTCCATCTGCTGGAGGGATGGTATGGAAGGGGTGGGTTGCGCGTCCTGGGGTTAGTTGGGATGCTGCTCTTTTGGCGGAATTGGGGATTTTTGAGCCCGTTTGTGTTTCTCGGGTGGGGAAGACTGGGTGCTGGCTTTTGCTATGCTGCGTGTGCTAAGAAAATCTTCCCGCATCGCAGATAATTCTGCTCTGAGAGATGCAAGAGAGAATGCAAGTGCATTCTGAAGCCACAGCTTGCTCTCCCCTTGACACAGATGCCTTGTGGACATAAGATGTCGAGAGCTAGCCAGCTGCCTGTACCTCCGAAGCTATCTTCTAAGAGGCCAGTTTGAAACATCCAAAACATTATCTGGAGATCTCTGAGTGCTTGTGTTTGGAAGGCTTTCTCGATGTTCTGCTATGTGAGCGACCGGGTGCAGGCGAACACCGGTCAGAATGCATAACCAATCACAGATGAGCTTCGGTCCTTTCTCTAGATGTTCATTTAGTGACGACTGTTCCTGTGCATGACAAGAGGCATTGAACATCACCCGAAGTTTCGTTGTTTTCGATCGAGTTCCTACCACTGGCTGGTGAGGCATGTAAGACACATGCTCGCACGCTATTTTATTGTGCACCCTTTCTGCATTTAGTTCATTCTAGCCTCTGATGGCAGTGTCGTGCTCCTCTGTGAGATTTTCGCTGTGAGCCTCTGTCGGTTTTTTTAGCCATTTTATGGCCATTTATTTTTCTGTTGTCTGCCAGTTCAGTAGATTGTCTTTTTTTTCTCCACAGAAGTGGGGCTTCATGGTGGTCGGTCTTTCTTTCTGTACTTCCTAGAGCAAATGAGCTGTTTTCATGCTTCATGCTCTCTTCGTTGGTTGCTCTGATAGCATCCAGTTCCCAAAGTATACTTTGCTCTTTGACATCACTTTTGAGAGCAATGCTTGAAATAGACATTAGTTGTCACCACTTTCTGTTGGTGCGCTGCCGAGGTGGGAGAGTCAACTCTGGCGAGAAAACAAACCCATCGACTCTACAGAGTACCGGTGATGAGGACGTGGCCGTCTATTGTGTGGCTTTCGCCGACAAAAGTGGAAAGAATGAGACAGAACGCTGAATCTCTGAACAAACAAAGAGAGGCTTTATTTGAACAGGCGAAGTATGGTACAGGAACAAGAATAGGAACATTGACAAGCGGTAACATGAAAATAGTACAAATGTGATTCAAACGTTACTGAAGCGATACAAATGAGGAGAATGAACAAATTGTGTTACAAAGTAGAGCAGTTGACTAAAAACTTTAACAGCTGGATGTATACGTAAGACAAAGCCCCGCAATATTCACTGACCGGGCCAGATGATGCACCGCTGTCTGGAGGCGAGTTGGATACTTATGAGGCTTGGCAAAACATGCTTTAAGTAGACAGAGTGAAGCCTTCGGACAAGCTCATCTATGTACGTGTTACACCTCTTCACTGTTAGAATGAGTGGCTTCACAGCTGAGTCCACAATGAAGTTGTGGTGTACAGGTCAAGAAGCATGATGCCCAAATGCACTTGTGAAAAGTACGCATGGTTGCAGTTAAGAACAAAGGTCTCTCCATCCTACTTCACATAGGCAAGCTTTTTTTCTTGAACGAGTTCGACAGCTTTTCGTGTTTTCCCTTGCTCCGGGCTCTTGACCTCAAGGAGAATGTCGGGCTGGCTACCTCTGAACATGACGCCATCAGGGCTGTATCCAAGCCCTGGTTAAAGCGGATTTGCCACAAGGCCGAGCTTGGTCATAGTATTATTTGTGAGCCCCCGTGTATTCCTGAATGGCGAGTCCTTCACAGCTCTTTCCATACCTTGTGGCATCATTTTCCACTAAATCTGCTCTCTAGCATGTTCGCCACTTTTTCTTCCCATGTGCAACCTTTCTTCGGAATATATGTGAAGTATGCGTGACATGTGCTCCCTGGAATTCGCACCTTCCTCTCTCTCTCTGCCATTTTGCAGGAAATTTGCCGTCTTCCTACTCAATGTTGATGGGCGCTGTTGACTCTTTCGCGCACTCTGGGTTGTCATTCAGTCGGCACTGCAGGTCCCCCGATGTCAACTCCGTAAGGGATACACGTCCCATTTGGCATCGTTCGGCCATCTGATGAGCACGTGTGCCACCATAGACTCTCAGGGGAAAGACAGTGACGATAGTAGGAGCCAAATACGGGCCCACCTTAAATTTTGGTCTATTATACCAATTTCTGTTTCACAGCACATTGGACATTGTACACAAAACGGTGTTCCTCATAGCGATGGTGATTCCGGTGCAAGCTGGACAGTCCCCCTGGTGACAAAAGTAATGTGGCAAATGTGTGAAATGCTCTTGCTCACGTACTGGCAAATGTACTCGATGGACTTGAGAGACATAGTACTCCAGATTGGTGTAGGCATTGAAAGTGGGTCACAGGACAGGGTTTTATAGGGCACCAGCCACCAGTTGGCGAGCTTCATTCCTTTAGTTTGGATGGTGATTGCAGTGTCAGATGGAGACCTTCTTCGATACTGTGGGTATTCATCTTCTGCTGTCTCAAGAAATAAACGTGGTAACCCCCTGGGTGCAACGGCAATGAGGAAATTAACGGTATTATGATTTTTATATTTGGACTAAGTCTGTGGACGTGGTAGCATAGAAGAAGGGCGCTCTGTAAAGACTTCAAAATAGTCCAGTATAACAGCCACCTGGGTCCCAAAGGCTCTGCAGAAGGCCATTGGCATGGTCGACTGGAGGGTGTGTCGCTCTGGCCACTTGGTACATCGCAGCCGCACAAAGGCAACAACCAGCCACTTGATACCGTGGCCTCGGAGACATGAAACCTGCAAGTAACAGCTTTAGCACACCATAGCAAACAAGTTTAGAGATCAAGCTCCTGTACGCTAAGTCTTAGAGGGGCATGTTGAGCTGGAAGCAAATCAGGAAGAGGATCATCTCCTGAAACTTTGTGAGGGCATTGTGGTTAGTGGGGGGCACGCTTACTTCCAAAAGAGTGTAGAGTGCAGTCAAGATAGTAAAGCTGGACAGTCCTGTATACAATTGGACCATGTCTATTCTCTCTTTCAAACAGTCCTTGATCAGCATCCGCGTGCTCAGCTTGTTTTTTGTGTCCACAAGGAGGCGGGAATTCTCTTCTTCAAGTATTTTTAATATCCAGCATTGTGAGGTCAGTTGTTTGTCCGAAGTTGGCTTTCTCTAAAAAAGCACTGAATTTCGAATTCCTGGCGTAATGTTCACTGGTATACAGAACTGATAGCAATAATTTACATTAAGCTAACTCATAATAGACCTAATATGCAGTGCCACGGGCAGCATACCGACAGCACTGCACTCTTGCTGCCTTTGTGCTCCCTGGCCCTCAGCAAATGAAGATCTCTCTTGGTGCAGCACTGACATGTGTTCATCACCAGGGGTAGTGCTCTTCCTGGCATGGTTGTGTTGGCCCGTAACAGCATCTGCAGGCATGTGTGCTTGTGCACTTACAGGCTGCAGGGGGCTTTGCTTTTTTTTTTTTTCAACCTTTGCAGCGGCCTGTTGTACCTGTAAACACACGTTTTGGCTGCATACTTAACACATTTGTTTTTCAAGCGTACCTACCATAGCTAATTACTAGCGAATTTCCACCAGGAAGCCTGCAAAAATGAGAACTTCTGCGATGACCCCTAAATCAAGGTGTCAGGTTGGGGAGGGGGCTCTAGGGAGACAAGGAAAAAAAATATTCAAGGGGAAATACGAACCAGCCATAACACGTAGCAAAAAAAATAACGCAGGGAGGAAACTGGTGAAGGTACTCGCATTGGATTACTTGCGCGAAAGGGTGATGAGAAACCCCACTGTGTCCTCTTGTATTTGTTTTGCGTCACGCGAGCTTCGTTATCGCAAATTTCACGGGTAAAGAGCATCGAACAAAGAGCTTGAAACCAGGGAAATAAAACTTAGTTCATCGGTGACACCGTCTTAGTATATGCCATAACACTGACATACCTGGACAGAGAGCGCTTGGCGTTTTGCTGCTGGCCCGTGCCCCATATGCAGCGACAGCACCCAGTCCGGGTCTTCCTCGGTCATTGCGTATGCTGGGCGACCTGCACAACATGTAGAGTGCTTGTTAAATTTGATAAAAACGCATTACCAGCCTTGCAAACTTCACTCAAGTGTCAGAACACGTTCGCTAGTTACGGGGCCTGTCGCCTCATACTGTTTCCACGCATGGTTAAAAATCGCTTTGGTATCGGGATGTTAATATTTAAAGGTACATCATACAGATTGTGAACGCTTACCTGAAATGAAATGCCCGCTGCAGACAGGGCTCTCCTTCGCCACATGATTTCCTCATTCTTGCACTGGCTGCTTATGGCCTTGGGTATGCAGAAAAACTTGATCTCAGCGACATTTCTGTCGCCAGGCTTTTTTTTTTCATATGGCTGCCCTTGTGCAAAAACCAGTGGCACTGGAGCCTAGTTTAAACATCATATCGTATTTCCGGACCAGTGTGCAACACTAGAATCACTATTGACACTAGACTCACTAGAGAGACTAGAGAAACTGGCCTCACTAGGGATACCAGAGGAACTGGCCTCACTAGAGAGACTAGAGAAACTGGCTTCACGAGAGAGACTAGACAAAGTGGCCTCACTAGGGAGACTAGCCCCAAGGCACTGGCCTCGCCAGGCCGATCGGCCTAGCGAGGCCAGCGCACTGGGGCATTGCTAAGCAGTGGCAGCAGGGCCAGCCACTAGGGAAAAATTTCACGTGCACGTTTAGAAAGAAGGTCAGCACGAAGTTCAGCACAAAATATTTATTGCACTCTGCTCTGCCCAGTCCTCTGGCAGAGCAGTCATTTACATTGCTGGATGCACGATCGCTGCAGGAGCCTTTGCACGGCTGGTCCGGGCAGTGTCTGCAAACAAGTCCCGGACGGCCTTTCGCCCCAGGGCCACCCGCTTCAATGGTGGCACATCCCCCGGGTTGTTGTTCACAACTTTGGGAACAACATCTGTAACAGACATAATAACAAAGTATGTGCATGCCTATGAGAATTGAACACTCTATGGGGCTGCATTTCTTCACAGCCAGCAGTTCTTGCTCTAAGAAGCAGAAGGTGTCCCCTTCACATTCTTCAATCCTGCATGACCTCTGCAGCAGGTGGGCCACACTGCTGTTACGCCATTTTAAGCTTGAACGGGCGCATGCTTGCGTCCTGTGCATTTCTGTGTGTTTCGGTTCATGTATTTTTCCTGGTATTAAATAGTTCTCCAGTTGTTAGTCAGCGCTGTAGCTCGCCACTTCTTCTCTTCCGTTGTCATCTTTGCGCTGTTTTTTAGTGCCAATAATGTGTATCCAACTAGCCCAACGTCAACAAGCCTTCGTAAATGATGCCCTCATTCGTCACCCCACAATAGACCGCATACACATCAATGCAGTCCACAAAGAATACATCCTCTAAATGGTCTGCCATGAAACTTCTGAATTGTTTTTTCCTGAATTCAGCTTCGCTCTACATGTTGGGGGTGATGCAGCCTTCTGTGTAGGCTGCAGGTGTGTTTGTCTGACCCTGTACTAGGCACCAAGCCCAGTGGGCTGGTGGTACATAGTTCGAGCTTACGTTCAAATGACTAGGCTTTTTATACATAGACTTCTGTGAAGCTTGGTTGGACCAAATCATATTGTTCGAATTATCCATCAATTCGAAGTAATGAAGTTTGAATTAGCTAGCTTCCACTGTAGTTTAATAATATTGTAACTTAAATTAAATTCAAGGAATTTCTTAACTCACTAATTACTGCCTCGACCTTTTCTGCCATGGCAGCCAGTTTTGCCACACTGTCCGCCATGTGCCGCATTGTTGCCCTGTAAGGCAGTGAATTCGCTTTCCTGTGGGTGACCAGAAGTACCAGGCGGTGTCTCTCGCTGCTTTCAGGACATCTCGGCATCTTAAAATATAGTTGAATTTGCCGTCTTTCATGAAAGCCCTCGCCCAAATGGACCTAGAATGAGAAGATGCACAAAAACAAAACAGGCATTGTGCAATGCGACACTACTTTATATCTTAATGTAGGCATACAGTGATTACAAAAAAGTGTACTTTCAAGTGAAACATTACAATATATTACAAGTATTTTTCTGAAGCAAAATGAAGGTGGAACCCATAAACACAGGAGGAGAAAAATAATTCACACACCAAGGTAATCAAGGCAGTGACATAATGACATAAAGTTACACGCAACTCCCCAGATAGAGAATTAAACGTGTAAAATAAAATTATCACACACAAAGATAGCAAAAGTCTTACACAGCGTATTGCAAAAGTGAACTATGAACATAATATGAACATTATTTGCAGCACAAATGAGCACTCCGAGTTGTGGGTTTTTAGAACATTACAAGCGTGAGCACTACTCTCAAAGAAGGCGTGAGTGAGAGCTGAGGCGGCATTCTGCACATATCACAGATACGAGTTCACACGAAGCACTGGGCTAACGGGCTACTCAAGTAACGTGGCTACTTTCAAGTAACGTGGCTACTTTCAAATAACGTGGCTACTTGAAAGCGCGGGTCCCCACTCAGAGTCTTTGCCTGCTCTCTTCCAGCATTCTCGTTGTAGTGCAAGGCTGACAAGGTGCATCTGTGTACATGATTACACAAAATGGCATCATTATCGAGAGGTGGTATGGAAAAACTAGGAGCCCTTCCACCCCGAAGGTGGATGACTAGCGAATGTTTTTAGCACACAACATACAGGTCACACAAAATTTAGGCAAGAAGTGTCAGCAAATTTTATTTCTTTCGAGCACAGATGACCGTCATCCCTAAGAAAAATCAGGTTGAGTATCGGATAAGATACATACTTAGAACTGTAGCCTTATGTTTTTCCGTGCTTGGTTTTTGGGTGAGGATGCGCAGTATGTGCAGACAACTGCACTGCAAAACCTATAGCACAAAAACTGCTCTTTGTTAGGTGCAGGAGATCGAGCACCTGTGCCCAGGGACGACCAGCCTAAAAGTACTCTTGAGTCCATGGCCCTCCCCTTCAGCTCAACGCAAAGCACTAGAGGCGTCATTTGAATACTCGGACGAGATCATCGTCACTGAAATGATTTATAATACTACTGTGATCGTGATGTTCATCCAACTGGTCACACAAACTGACGCTCTCTTTTTTTTAACCTCTGTTCTCCTCTTTCTTCTGCCCGGTTGTCATCTATAGGGCCTCTTCCATCCTCCCCTACCCCTTCCCCCACCAATTAGCATGTCAGCGTTGAGAGTCCGGCAAGTCTCTTGGCTTTCTTCCTTATGAAGAGCTTTCTTTTTCTCTCTCTCTCTTCATTGAATGGGGGAAAAATTTCAACCTGTTAACAGGGTCACCTATTTGATGCTGACTGAAATTCATTTCAACCGTAATACAAAATGCACAAAGAACGTACTGCACGGGAGAGCAGGGTCCTCTGTTCTCTCCCATGGATATAGTACCATTTACAGGGGGAGGGGGGAGACACACAGTCCCTGCAGTTTCCAAAAGCATCTAAGTGGTCTACCCACCTTGCAACGATCCCTCTGTACGAGAACAGGAAGGCCTTCGGTGCAAAACAGTTAATTACGGTGTGGAAAGACTCTACTTTGTAAGTCTGTGTTGTTGTTGTTTCACGTCTTTATTTCACTTAAATTGCCCCTGGGGGGCTGCTGTGAAATGTAAAAAAAAAAAGAAAAGAAAAACCCTTAAGGGGATCAAAAATGAAGAAGCGAAGTCCTGGGCAGTTGCGGATCGGGGGCCCACGGCGCCATTGTCCATTGCGGAGGTCTTCCGGTGTGCCCCTCAGGCGGTATGCCCGAGGGCGAAGAGCCTGGCGCCAGTGGGCGGAGCAGCTGGATCCAGAAGGAACTCGTCCAGTGCCCGCCAGAGCTCGACGGCGGTCGCAATTGGGGTAGATGAGTCCGGGCAGGCCCAAGCTCGCAGGGAGGTCGGGCGTACCTCGGGCCGCAGAGTGGCCAGGGCTCGAGTCCGGGGCAGCGAGTAGAGTGGACAGGCCCAAAGCAGATGCTCCAGGTCCGCTCGAACTAGGCATGTATCACACGAGCTCAAGCTGTGACGGGATGAACCAGCGTTTTGGGGTCTACGGAAACGCTGCAGTAGAAATGGGGTTAATAGTGTGCCAGACTGGACTTGGCGGATAGTGACTTGCTGCCGACAACTGAAGACATGGCCAGGAAGAGGAGGGATGCCCAAAGGGTTGTGGGCGCTTGTTAAGTATTCCCGGCGATACTTCTTAGCTTGAACGATGGCTTCTCTTGGGTCGTAACTTGTTGGTGGCGTCTCTGTTTCGTGCTCGATGTCGTCCTCCGAACTAGGGCGTCCCGATTGCGCGGATTGGAGTAGAGCGCACGCTAGTCGGTTTGCCTTTTCGTTACCGGTATGCCCGAGTGGCCAGGTATCCAGTGAACCGTGAAGTCGTGGCCCAAGGTGCGGAGCCCGCTGATGTACTGACGAAGGTGGCTGACTACAGTGGACGTGTGCCGAGCGTCGTCACAGGCCCTGTATGCTTCCTGTGAGTCTGTAAAGACATGATAGATGTGCTTCAGACTATGGTCTTCTGAACTGCGCTGAAAGCTCAGGTGCTTGATTAAATCCAATATGGCGTGAAGTTCTGCCCCGGTGCTGTGTCCCGGTTCTTTTGTGATGTGAAGTTTGCGTCCTTGTGATGTGCCGTCCTCATTAACCCACGCTGTGGCGAAGTTGGGAAGGTGCATGATACATGCCGCATCGGTATAGAAGACGTGACTTTTTTCGCCTCCGGGGGAGTTGTCTTTTAGACAACGAAGCCACTTCCCGTGACGTTTTGCGTATGCCAGTCTTCTGGCTGCTTGATCATTTCCCATGTCTGTGAACCAGGGGAAATGTGTTTAATGTCGTCCAGCAGCCTCTTTGCTGAAATAATGGGGCAGAGCTTGTCAAATGCGTCTGTGCCTGTAAAAATTAAAAGAACAAAATTTTTAAACATTTGATAATTACTATACAGTCGCTGACTGTTTTTCGGACTAGACGGGACCCACCAATAAGTCCGAATAATCGGTAGTCCGAAAAAAGGATCCACTGAAAAAAAAACCTTTATTGGCCCAACGGCTGGAAAAACGTATGTATGCGCATCTGGACACACCGGCGCCTTTGCGCGACTAAGTCCGCCTCTATTTTCGCCAGCGTTTGTCCGTCACTGTAGGCAGACAATAGCACTGTTGGGGCTCATTCTAGATCAGTATTTGATGCCTCTGGCATTGGTGGCTTTTCGTCATCGGAGTCGCTGTCCACCTGCGCCGGTTCGAGGACCTGGCGTACGATTTCGTCATCATCCAACTCGGCACACGGCACATCGCTCCCACGACAACCGTCAATCACTCCTTACTGTGCTTCCTGCCGTGGCAGGGTTCGCCAGAGAACGCAGTCGTCTTCTTAGGCAACATCTTGTAAAGCAAGCCAGTCTCATCACAGTTGAATATGTTGTCTGGGGTGTACTGGCACAGCAGGGAACACAGCTTGTCGGCGCGGTAATTCGCCACAAGGGTTACGTCGACAGCACCGCTCTTGCCACACATGCGTTTAAAGGCCAGGTCGTATCTTTTCTTGAAGTTGCGCAGCCAGCCATTGCTGAACTTGCAGTCCGTAATATTCATGCGCAGGCCGAGCTTCTCTGCCTTTTCCCTAAGCATATCTCCAGAAACTGGCACCTTTCTAGCCAGAGTTGCGCGCAGCCAGATGTTAAGTGCTCTTCCAGCTTTGGGTGGCTGCCGTCTCGGAGATTCTTCTGCTTTACCGCAGACATTTTTTCCACTGCCTCCTGGATCTTCTTGTTCTTAAAGTAATTGGAGACAGTTTGCTTTGAAACCGAAAATTCGCGAGCAGCTTCGCATTGCGGTCGGCCGCTTTCAACTTGACGGATAATGGCAGCTTTTTTCTCCACTGTGAGTGTCTGGTAGTTGCCTCGTTTCTTTGTAACTCGGGATAGCTCGTGACGGCGCAGTCCTGACGGCGCAGGTGGCCGTGGTGGCACGGGTGGTGTCGGAGCCATTTCAGAAGATCAGTCTTAGCCCGCCAAGCAGCAGACTCAACGGTACACACAGCATAGAAAACGACTGACCGTGACGACAGTCAAAATGCGCAGCCACGTATCGGGCAGTCCGACAACTGCCTTCTGTTGTGCCGCGCCTCGGCTAGGTGGTGACACAGGTCCCGTGAGAGCACCGAAGCTGGAGCACCAAAACAGGCCCAAAATAACGGTCAGTTAAGCAGATGACAAAACCATACAAAGCCATGCCAGCCACCTCTGCGCGGGGAATGCTGGGTAAATTCGCCGCCTCATCTACAGTGTGCTCCGTGAGTGAAACCGTCCGCACCCCCTTTCCCTTTGCTGCGTTGGGAATTTATTGTCCTGCAAGCCGCAAAAGAACCCTTGGCTAGTAGAGCTAAAATTGTTACCTTTTCTGAAGCAAGCCTGTGCCTGGCAGGAGCATGACGCAGCCATTCCCGTATAGCTGCTTCAACTTCAAAGTCAGTTGCACCATGCGAAGACTTCACAGCAGCTGTGCAAAAAGATACATTAGTGCTCATTAGTGCCACAGCAACATCAAAATCTTCACTTACAGTTGAAACATAGCCCTGGAAATTTCTCAGATCAAAACCACAAATTGACCACATGGCCACAGTGTCGCCACACTTTTAAAAGGGCCATGGACCCTAAGATTCGTTCTATTTACAAGAACTAGTCTCCAGTGACCCATTCAGTTCTATTTCAGCCACAATACACCTTTTTGAAAAGACAAAATGCAAGAAATATTGGAAGAACTTTTAAATTTTGGGCTGAAGTTAGCATAAGGCGAGTGGGGGGGAGGGGGGGATACATTAAGAACATATCAGTGTGTTAACTGCCCATTATCATTTAATTGACTAGCTCAAACCCACCCCAGTCCAATGCGCAGTAATGTGCCTTGGACTGGGGTGGCCCCTATTGCACAAACACAATTCCCTGACGTCACAACGAAATCGCTGGAGAGTGGCTGGGGAGTTCCCACCAGCTCTTCTGTTCCCATTAACATCGCAATTTCCTCGAAGTTTGATATAAATTGGTATTCAACTTGTTGATGCCAGTTTTCCTGTTTTTCCTGAGACTTTCCAGTCTCAGAAGCCTTACTGTTTCCTCATCACGTGCGTTCTATGGCGGCGCACTGACATAAAGCAATGATGACTTCAGTGATGAAGAGAACTGCATGACTCCATCAGTTAGTGATTACAGGGGTTCTTGCACAGTTTGCGTTCTTTTTTGTGGTGCCCGAAACTGCCAAAATGGTTGCAGGCCATAACAGTCGGAAAGGGGGTAAAAATTCTGTGCTACAAAGGCTCAGACAAATTTAATACCTCTTCTAGCAAAAAAAAGTAATAAGCTGCCGGTTGTCAACACAGCTGACATTTGCACAGGATGTGACTGACAATAGAAATTGGGGCACTATACATTGTCTGGTGAAAGAATTTGATGTCTGTAATAACATGAAGACATCAACTTACACACAATGCCAGGTGCCAGTCGCAGCTGGGAAAAGGAGTGTTTCCCCTTCTTGCCAAACCATGAAAACTCCATGGCTAAGCTGTCCGCCAACAGCAACTTCAGCAGGCGCCTTGCACAAACTGCCGCTGTTGAGCCTCCCTGGCTAGAGAGTTCTTCAATCTAGGCATGGGTACAGGAAAATCTGTGTTGTTAATACAGCCTTTAACATTGGTGTGATACAGAAATCAAGGGTAATGTTCATTCGAGCTTACTCCACTGCACACCAGTGACTTTCAATGTGTAACGAAATATAACACGGGGGTTTTAGTGACTGCTAAATCACCTGCTGTAGCAATAAATGCATCTGTACGTTGTTTAATTAAGAGGTGCTCGCCTGGAATATAATACATTTTCTGTAGGCACCCATTGTGAGTGGAGCAGCTGGCAAGGCATTTGATTGGTGAGAAGAAAAAAAAAGAGGAACCAGTCATCTGACACAGTACACACGCTCCTCTCCTCAAACTACACCACAGAAAAAAAAGAGGCAATGCTTTCATTCACACATTTCACTTTATGCCGCATGGCAACTCCAACCTTAGCCTACACCTCGGGGGAGGGGGGGGGGAAGAAAGAAAAAGAAAGTAAAAGATTGTGTTCTGATCATGGTGCACCCACGGTACTAGCCAGGCTTTTGGTGCTATGGTGTATGGACTTCCAAACATCAATACACTGCAGATACACTTCTATAAATGAATATATATAAAAAGCTAAGCCCCGTTCAGCATTTTGAAACTTCATGCAGCAGTGCCTGCTGCATGGAGGAAAGGAAAGCTTAGGACAGGCCGTGACGTCGTGTTTCGGTGAAGCCGCTATGCTATTCTTGCAGGTCGCCCCTTTTTGCTAATGTTTTGCACGCACATGCTACTCTTTCCACAATCTCTTTTGCCACTGCTGTCTGCTTTGTCTCCTTCGGCTGACCACTGGGTACTGGCTGGGCGGCTCAGAGACGTAGTGCCTTGATGGGTCAGCCTGCAGTGCTGTTGCTATGATGCAGTTGCCAGTGGCCTCCAATGTGCATGAAAAAACCATGCGACTTTTTCCACACAACTACCAATTCTCTCCTACTTTCCTGCGTAGCCTGCTGTGAAGACAAACTTTTGAAATAAGCACAATGTTTGTTTTTGAGTGGCATTCGGTTCAGGTAAGGGTAAATAAAATGCTTCAAAGGTAGGTTTCACGAGTGGTTCGATTTGCACATAGTTTGTGTATTTTTGTGAATCCCACAACATACGTTGTAAGTGGTCTATGCACTATTGTAAAAAAACTTAGCTGTACAGGTTATAGAGCTGTGACCTGAGAACTATGCAGGGAATTTTCAGGAGGACATCTAGACACTACCAGAGGAATTAAATACGTACAGAAAACGTTTGCTGCTGTATTACGCCCTATGCCCTATCCCAGCCAGAGTGGCCGCTTTTCAGATGGAGACGAAAAGCAAAAAAACAGCTGTGTCAAAATGTCCGCACACATAAAAGATCCTTAGGTGGTCAAAATTAATTGATTGATTGATTGTGGGGTTCAACGCGCCGACGCAACGCAGGCGATGAGGCGCGCCGTAGTGGAAGGCTCCGGATTAATTTCGACCACCTGGGGATCTTTAACGTGCGCCGAAATCTCGTACACACGGGCGTTTTTGCTTTTCGCCTCCATCAGAAAAGCGGCCGCCGCGGTTGGGAATCGAACCCGCGACCTCGTGCTCAGCAGCGCAACGCCTTAGCCACTGAGCCACCGCGGCGGGTAAAATTAATCCCAAGCCTCCCCCTGCTACAGCATACCTCATAGCCCACATGTGGCTTCAGTGCACTGAAACCCCACAATCAATCAACTTGCCGTCTGTGTACCTGGCTCGTAGGCGAGAGACTAGAGATAAGTACTGAAAAAATGATACCCCCGGTAACGACAATGCTGCTTACAAAATGTAAAATAAAAGTATGAACTGTAGAGCCTGAAAAAGCGCACTGTTTTAACATGAATACCTTTATTACTGAAGTTACAATATTCACGTAACTTGCTCATTAAACCTAATGCATATTTAACCTTGACATAATACCTTTTCCATCACCCTTCACTCTCACTGCATCGTTCCATCATGCTACCTTTATTTGACAGCATTACATGTCCTAGTCTTGATTTAGGTTCTTAATATTGTATTAATGGCTTTTTACAAGGTTTACGGTTTCTCTCCTTTCCTTTTTCTGCCCTGCACACCAATTTCAAACTAAAAGCTACATTCTCATTAAATGCAGCAAAGCAAAATATTCACCTTTTCACAGGCAGAAACGAAGCAAGCTGCACAGAACTAGCTCAACTGCTCCTGCCTGAGGGGAGCAGGGCTTTATAACCCTCAACTCGTGGACAAATTTCTGTGCAATGCAGTAACAACTACAGAGCCGAACGACACTGTTTTGCTGCGCAGCTGGACGCAGTCCAACAAAAATATTTTGGTGGGCATAATCTAAGCAATTTAAAAACAGTGCTTATTGCCTTCAATAGATATTGCCAATAAAGTGATAGTCAGAGTTTGTAAAACAGAGCATTAAATGTAGATTTTTGGGCTTCTTGTTTGCCGTGTTTGCCACTGGCATCGCATAGGTTCTGGTCAGGAGAAAAAAAACACGGTGTTCTTTTTGACAGCAGCTTTCTTCCCATACAGCAGCTCGAAACTTTCTTCACCCCACTGAATTTACTTGAGAACAAAAAGCTGTCAAAACAAACGAAGCGAGTGGCCTGCAAAATGTGGGCCCAAGTGACACTGACGCAACTGGGACTCTCCATCATTTCCGCATTTCATTCGGTTAGCCGAATGAGCCTGGCGTAAGCTGGCGTAAGTGAGCCAACGGTCGCATGTCTCAAGACGAAGGTCTTGAAATGGTAAAACGGCTTCGTTTGGCAACTGGAAGACCACTTGAAGTTGTGTAATGACAAGAGTGCAGCGGTATGACAGTTTCACCTTCAACGCACTCAACACAATCCAAATGAGATTTTACTTCGTGCCATAGTGGGTGCGTGCTGCTCTTTCGTTATACCATGCCTGTACTATTCAAGCACGTTGCATGTCTGTGGTACTGCCCAGTTTCAGCCCCAGAAGAGTTAACATATCAGAGAATGCCTTCGAAACTACATATAATTCAAGTTAATTCATTGATGGTACAGAGCTGGACGCTACCATCCGTACAGTAAATGATTAAGTTGCTCCGAGTTCTCCAGTAAAAGCATTGGCTTGTATTGAGAAACAAATGGGGTGTACGGAAGGAGATGCCAATATGCCTGCATCAGTGAGCGTGGTTCAGTGCATTCAACTACGGATCTCATACAAGGAAATGATCTGTAGCAAATGCATATCTGTCACGCCAGAACTGAACTCAAAACCAATTTATCAGTCAATACACTGGCGCAGTAACACAAAGAAGTTTGCTCTCCCCTGTAGCCTCCTTTCCATTGGCACAGAAAGGTGTCCCCTAGTACTGTAGTCTGCACAAAGGATCTAGACACTGTACTGCACAGGCTAGGACTTTGGTGGCAATGATCTCTGGCACATAACTAGTAGGAAACTGTTTTAATGGCCCCCTAAGAAATACCAGGGGACCACAGGGGCAATTACATGATTATGAATATGGTCGTGAACTTCGCGGAGTGCCTTTTTGCGAACATGCGGCTTTGAAGTAACCTTCGGCATGTTTTGAAATCTACCGCAAACGTGCGCGGCACCGCTGACATGCCAGCTAAATGGCTAAAAAAAATTGTAGAAATTACAGAATGAGAACACTGATGGGCATTTCAGAAACGAGCACAGGCAACTGCCCACTTCTAATCCATGCCACGCACACACTAGTCTTCAAAACGTGCAATGGCAGATGTAGAAAGGCTACATTTAGACAAAAATACAAGGCGGTTAAGGACACCAGTAGGGCAGCATGCGTGCTCCTCCGATCGCTCTACGCCTGACAACGAATTAATTAAAAAGTGCGTTTATGTCAGAGCGCGAAATTTTTCGCGTACTGGTCTTTCGAGCTGAAAACTTGTGACGTCTACGATGCTAAGTCGAACGTGAGCGCATAATTGCTGTCATATGACGGGATGCCGCCTTCAGAGAACGAAAACCAATTACACAGAAAAATGCACTCTGAGAAAATTCAAAAACGTATTTCAAAAATAACGGCACAACTGACACTGACAAAAAGGCTCTGCTGTGGACTTCAAAATACCAAGAAATGTGCACACTCGTTTCTTATCACCTCGCCTAAGCCAAACACAGATCAACAAAGAACTAATACCACACAACGACACAACATATACTACTACGCACGTACTTTCTTGAACGGCAGTCCTTTCCAGGGCTCACGGGCGGCGGCGTCCATCCCACAGAGCACGGGAACAGAATGAAAGCCGTACGTTTCCTTCTCCGAACTTTCCCAGCCCTCACGGCCCACGCGACTGGGTTATAAAGATAATATGACTGATATGACTGTATAGTTGGTATAGTTTCAAAATCTTGGGATAACGGTACAACAACGAACAAAAAAAAAAGCAAGCCAATGTTGCCAACTGGTTACAGCAAAGTGTAGAACTGTTGTTAGCTTTATATAACGCGTTTTTGTTTCGACAAATTGTTAAATGATAAATTTTTGCCTTTCTGGACACAATTTGCCATATTGTTTTGAATGTGTCATAACACTAAGCTGCATAGCAACCAGAGTTGCATAGCAACGAGGGCTAGTACCAGCTGGAACTAAAAATTAAGTTCTTAATACATAACTATAGTTATTTCAACTGTATAATTGCTTGAAATAAACCGCAATAATAAATTTTGACAAAATCAAAACCATACATTTATTTTATTAGTTTTTTTACAATGGCAGCTGGTGGCTTCTTTTTGAGGAGCCGTAGCCGCGTAGCCGGCCATGCTGGCCGTGGACGCCATGGAGGAAGAAAAAAACTTTTCTTTCCTCCATGGTAGACGCGGAAGAATGGGAAGAATGGTCGTCGATAGCAGTAGGATTTCTTTCTTTGTGGTAGTGCCTCTAGTGTGACAGTTCATTAAGAGTGAATATTTGCTGCTAACTACTGCAGCTAATCCTTATTATATTTGCGTGCGTGCGCCTCGTTACTGGGGCGAGGTTGACGTCAAAATGCACAAAAATGACGCCCGAAGACGCTGCTATGTGGTGTTCAAAACGCGGATTTTGTGGTGCGTGCTGGCGGTGTGATGCTTTACCTGTGGTCCGGCCAAGTTGTAGCAGAAGTGTGCGCTTGAAAAAGTCCTCTGAAGTAGTCGAGCAATCTGCCACCGAGTCGCTGCAATGGGCGGTCATCATTTTCCAGGTGGGTAAGTTTATTTGGGTGTCGTTTACAGGCAACATTTTGCGGCGTGTATTGCTTCACTCGCACAACTGTGAGGAAATATACATCAAAAATTAAAGACGAAATCGACGTGAAGTGTGTAAAGGGCCGTCCAGGCAAGAGGGAGACCAGCTGATTAGACGTCATCTGCAGTTCTGGGACTTGGTGTATAGGTTCCGCCCGTGCTGCATTTTCTGGTGGCAGTGTTTAGCGTTCTGTCTGGGAGGAATGCGCTAGGCACTACCAAAAATAAAACGTTTGTGTTGCTGATTGAGTAGGCGACAGAACGAAAGGCCACCACTGCGGGTTTCCCTTTTTTTTTTTCGTCTTGCGTCCTCTACTCTGGCCCTTACCAGGTACTACATTTAACTGCTTAGCTTCAGTTACACCTGTTGAAAACAAACTGACTTAGCAAGCAGCATTTTCTGCCACGAAGATCGAGTGACAAGGAAGGTTTCCGTCTGCAGTAATACCAGTATCGTTTTAATTCATGTAGAATGCAGCCACATGTTTATCACAACTAGCATGGCGTGATTATAATAGTAGGGCTGTGCCTAGAGCCTCGTAATCATGCTCCGCCACTTTGGCGGCCCAATTGCATGTTAGCAGTTACAGCGGCCAATGTGCATAATTTTTACTGCGGCGTGCACTGTTGCGGCACACTCAGCGTTGTGCTGTGTGGTCCTCATTTTGAATCGGTGCACTTACAGTGACAACGGCCAGTAAGAAAATGAGTGCTGACTGTTGTGCGGTTTTAAAAAGTGTTGCAAGGTTGACTCTGTAGTTATATGCCTCCTGTGGATGCAGTTGGTGTTCGGTGATTTGTCGATTTTTGTATTTCAAATGAATGGGCAAAATAATCATGTCAGGAAACTGTTAACAGTGCAGTGATATATAAACAGTGAACCCTTCTCTGCCAATATAAAATTGTGGCCCTCGCAGATTGCTGTGCCTCTATTTTTACTTTTCTACCTGAAAAATTACCTTTTGAGTGAGCTAGTGATGCTGCCATGTATTTTGGTTTAATAGTGTCAACTGGGTGCATTACCAGCTGTCGTTACACCGAATGCACAGGCTGTAGTACACACATTCGGGTACATTGATTTCAGGTGAGCATGCAGTTGCAGAATGAACTCGAAAGTGCCTTTTCCCACGTTGTATTTGCTTTCATCTTTTTTCTGGTCTCCATACAAGCTATATGTTTTCTTTCCTGCTCGTGAAGTAAAATGTAGAACATATCTGGATGTCAAAATGCCATCTCATGACAGCTGTTGTTCTGGAACAAGCTAGCAGTAAATGGTTGGCTGTGCAGTGACAGCTGATGCACTATTCTCTGATTGTTTGCTCCTGTAGGTCCTTTGCTTTAAAAAGCAGGAGCGTTAGAAGACATTCTGTTCACCCCTGTTAAAAGGTTATAAAGAAACAAGCAATAGTCCAATTCGTCCTTACTTCCGAGCCGGCAAGCCGCACTGGCACTTCATTCTTGCACTTCCTTGTCATCACTGAGAGTGACTTGCTTCGCACTTCTGACTTGAGGAATGATGGCCTTAATCGTTAGTGCACCACTCTCCACTGCACTCGCATCCACAGACAATACTGTTGTGATGCTGTTGGGCTGAGCCGCCACTGATGAGTGCTGGCCACCGCTTCTACTGCATGTCAGGCCACAAGCGAAGAATAAACGGGGACCCCAGTTTGGGTTTATGGTGCTGTAGCGTTTGGGATGTGTCCCTCCTCATTTCCTGCGCAGTCGCGCAATACATTTTCTATAATGTCTGTCATAGAGGCAGCGATGCAATCTTTGGGAGCAGGCTGGTCATCATTACCTAGTGGGAGAATCTTTAAAACGGCAGACTGCTCTCAAACTTCAGTCAGTTCCTGGCAGTCACAAAACAGGCTCCTCACGCCAAGTCAGAACACTTAGGCCCATTATAAGCAGACTGTGGTAGTTGAGTGGGTACCTGTGTAAACTCTCTTCAGATGAACGGTTTTTCCTGCATGGAACCTTGCCATTGTATATTTTTTCAAGTGGGAAAGTTGATGAGGAGTTTGGGTGCTGCGCTGTGACTATTTGGCCAAATTTAGTGACTGGTATTGCCTGCATAGACTACACTGAAAAGTTTTCATTGCCCGTGCAATCGCCAAAGGCTGCACGTTACGAAATGGTAGCACAAAAAGATAGATTTTGGCTTCTGTCCACTGGAGGACACGTTATTTATATAACTGGTTTAAAAGAGAAAGATACATAAATGAGTGTCAAAATTGCATAAAACAGGTTACACAAAAAACAGAAAGGCCAAAAAGGCATAAAAAAAGTTCGTTGTCATCATTTATTTCGTGGGAAATAAGGCTCCACTTGTGTCTCAAAGTGGTTCTTGCTTCAAAAGAATTGCCTATCAAAGAAGGCTCATTGAGTCACGTGCACCTAATTTTTTCCACAAAAGGTTTTAAATGTCGCATATTACTGTTTCACATCTTTCAGAATCAGAATTAAATTTCCAGCGGGTGTGTTGGGGGCCACCCAGACTAAAAGTGGCTCAGTAACCACTTGAGGGAACCTGGGGGCCCGTACAAAGCAGCAGGGCTTCACAAATACACAGCAAAGGGGTAAATTCCTAAAATACAGACTGGAGATTCTAAAGCGTATGTAACAGAAATAGGCACACCATTGTTCTTTACAAGACTTCTTCATCAACAGTATATGACCTTGTAATAGTGATATTCGAAGTTTATATAGCAACTCTTTTTGACACAACAAAACGACATTTTGGCAAACTCACGCATCAAAACAAAACATAAATCACACTGAGCATTCCGGAACATTTCTGTCAATGGTTAAAAAGTATTCGTGCACTTGACGCGGAGAGAGTGCATTGATTTTTTCTTTTCCCGTCTTCCACCACATGTTGAGTGGAGAAGGCAAACGGTCTGCTAGTAATTAAAAATTGCAGTTAGCCCGGTGGTGAGGAATAAGCCACTTGTCAGAGGTGCGGGGTGTGAGAGTCAGTGTGTTGTACTGTTAGTTGCGAAAATGTTCTGATAAATGCTGTAGTTTGTGATTAATAACCAAGAATGACCAGCCAAAAATCGCACACTTTGTCGCACTATTAATTACTATAATTCGATATTTAAGAAAGAATCCTTTTGTTGTGTGCAAGTTCGGTAGGTTTCCGATGCAAACGATCTGCTCTTTTCTGTGGCGATAAATTGTATGCATATTTTCTAGTGTACTTGTACCCAGACCAGACTGCAATAATTCAAGTGTGACACAAATAATGTGCGATAAATCTCTAGCTTTGCTTTCTCGGGCATAAAATGACAACACCGTGGTAAAGCACCCCACAGTTGATGACAGAGATTTGGTCAATGATTCAATGTGATGTTGCAAGACATATCCGACCTTAATTAAGATCCTTGGAGAAGCCAACCTTAATTTAAGTCTTCGAGAAGCCAAGTCGTATGAAACGCGGTGAAAAAAAACATGCATCAAAAGGAACCTGAGAGTGTGCTTCCAAAAAAATTATGCTGTTTTTCTCGTCATTTTCAGAAAAAGGTGGAAACTCGGCGAGTACCAAGAAAGGAAAAACCGCCCTGAAGTCTGCAGAAGACTCATACAAACCTAAAACCACTTACGGGCATTTTGGTTAGTTGGCTCCAGTTCTTAGGTTCAGAAGCAGTCAACGTGCAAGTTCCCGCAATCCAAGTGGGGGGTCATGCACTCAATCAATATATGCCGGGTGAATCCGAGAGCAGTAGGTAACTATGGTGGTGTGGCACGTCAGGGTGGCCAGTGTAATAGCTCAGCTTATTTCAGCACACTGCAGCAATATATCTTGGTGTGCTCTCACTTCAAACTCATTGGTCATGTGTACTCTGCGTAAAGTGCTCATAATCTGAGGGATATGCACCAAACTTTCATAATGGGAATCGGGCTTCAACTTTCCGGAGCTCTCAGAAGTGACCCAACTGAATGCCCATCAATATTACACTTAGGCACTCCAAGAAATTGAGAGTGAAAATAAACTACGAGAGATTTTAACAAATATATCAAGTGCTCATGTGATTTCTTTTGGTAGCACTCCTGCTGTTGTGGGTGACGTTACCGCAGGTCGAAGGAGCAGTTACCAACTTTGTTGACCCTTAAGCCAGAATGTAAAATGCAGTATCTCAGCATGAAAGGGCTTTAATTCTCATAGAATTAGCTTCATTTGAGTCCTATTAACAACTCTAACCTGATCACCATATAGTAAACGCTAATTCACAAAGTAGCAGTTAATGTAAGCCAACAACTTGAGTCTGTGGTTGATTTCCTGGCACTGTGACATGCCAATGCACCAATATGTAAAAGCACAGCACAGCTCCCACTGTTGAATATTGTTGATTTCGGACTCTTGTAATAAGCATTTTAATGGCACATAAAATTCTAAGCAGTTTCGCTTTGCTCCCTCTCACAATTAACCAAATTGTTTTGAACATACTTTTGTCTACAGCTGAACTGTAGATGCAATACAAAGTGGTGTTGTAGCCTTATAGTGCACACAGTTAATGCATGAATAATGCAATATACTCGATCTAAGTATTTTTCATCACTGCTTTAATAGGCGACAACGTGAGTTTGCATTGGAGGGTTTTTTTCATTGAGACCATGCGCTCCGTTAACTTTTGAGATGTGGCATAGGGTTTATGAAATAAAACCATATTTGTGGAATGTAAGTAATGCCTTCTGATATTTTCCATGCACTTTGGTTCATTTTTACTCATTTTATATTGCAAAGATATAGGTTGTGCCATCCACACTTTTGGAATTAAGGCAAGTATCTTGTGCTTAATTATGCTGGGGCAGCAGCCAGGTATTACATTACGCTTACGTGCTTTTGTTGAAAGTACGTGTATAGTCCTCAAAACTTTTCCAGAAATTGAAAAAGATTTGAGTTTGATTCGAAACTGCCTGCACACTTATATGCTTCCATGCAGAGGTTGTGCTCATGGCTAAGTGAACTCGCTTATTTAATTGTTTAGGACAGGTCAGCGACGTGCAGTTAGTATTAGAAATGTATGCGTTGTCACAATTAATTAGACGTCTAAAATAGGTTATTGATCGGTACGTTCGTGCTCTACGAGAAACATCTTAAGTACGTTGGTAAAATATATCTAAATATCATCCAAAATGGAAGCACCAGCAACGTATTCCTAACATCCCAAATTTTTGATCAAGACTTGTACGTACCTGAGATGTCCACGAGATATTTTGCTGGCACATAGACATTAAAATTTTTGTGGGACGTCTAGGAGACGTCAGTGGTTTGCTGGGCAATGCACACGCCAGGACGATAAGTGAACAAAAAGAGCACTGCCAAGATGAACCTAGTTTGTCAGAGCTGAACAACCCGGCCAAAACTCCCGAAGAGGACGGCTGAAAGGATATCGAGCTTCTCGGAGTAAACAATTATGCAGATGCTGCATCCTTGAGAAGGAGAACGTTGTGCTGAGAGGTCCAGCGGCTTTGAAAGAGTGGGCGAGCCTTGTAGCTTTTTGTGGAACGCGAAAACGGATTGATTCAGTAGTTCCGGGCATAAAATAATACCATGAAGTAATTTGCACATGAAACAGAAGGTCTGAGTGGGTCCGCCGGGGAACTTAAGAAACAAATATAGGGATAGGCTCCGAAGAAAAACGATGCCTAAATATTGATCAAAATTTGGTTTGTACACGCTCTATACGTTTACAGTTGGAACTACAGGTTCCATTCCAAAAGGACAGAAGCATTTTCTAGTTGCGGAATACAAAGCGTTCTGAATAGTTTTAGGGATGAAGAAGGAAACCGGAATTCTCGAGAAAACCTTCATACAGCCCCCAAGAGAGCGTAGCGCCCCGCCTAGTAAGTTGAGTGACATGAGGTGAGAAAGTTAAGGCACTGTCGAAAAGCACGCCGAGGTCTCTGATCTCTTCAACTCTAGACAAGTAACCGCCGTTAATACTGTAGCAAAATAAGTGCGGTTGTTTTTCCTGCTATAAGACATGACCTCTGTTTTTGTAGAGTTAAGATTTAATCTATTGTCTGAGCACCACTTGGAAAATGAGGATATATCTTGCTCCAGGGCAATGCAGTCATTATTGGACTCAATCCGTCTGAATAATTTAATGTCATCAGCGTAAAGAAGGAAAGAAGACATCTTAATTGCGGCTGACACATCATTAACAAAAATGGAGAACAAGAGAGGCCCAGCATGGAGCCTTGAGGCACACCGCTTGTTGATCTGTACAGAGCAGACGTCTGCCCGTTCCCGCTAACGAACTGAACCGGTTATCTAGATAACTACCCAACAATGCCACGAGTGGTGTATCAATTCCTACCTGTAAAAGCTTTTTAAGTAACAGCGTGTGGCAGACAACGTCAAATGCTTTGCTCAGAATCACAGTTAACAACGTCGAGCAGGCCGCTCTCAGAAATGGCAGCCGAGGTCTGCTCCATGAAGCAGGAGAGATTAGTTGTTGTCGACCTTCCTGATATAAAGCCGTGCTGTTTCCTTACAGAAAGATTCCTGTACAGAACTTGACAGTAATTTGACAGCGCTGTCTCAAACAGCTTGGAACAAGCACAAAGGAGAGAAACTGCTCTGTAGTTTGTTGCATCTGATTTGGAGCCTGACTTGAAAATAGGACGCACTCGAGAAATTCTCCACGCGAGAGGGAACACGTTTGTTTTTAGACACTGGTTAAATATCACCGTCAAAACTAGGTACAAAAATGCTGCCGTATGTTTTGAGAATAGCTGGAGGTATTCCGTCAGCTCCACACGACAATGACGGTTTCATGCGCTGTAGGCTCTCCAAAACCAACTGCTCGTCCAAAAGCACTCAGCTAGAGCCTTGTACGCGATTTAACAATATCTTCATTTTAGAGACGTCACGCTGGCCGCATGTGGCACTGAAGTGCTGAGCAAAGTGGTTGGCGACATTATGAAACTTCTTCCCAGAGGAATCTACAAGATTGATAAGATCATGTGAGTTGTTCTTACGGACCGGATGTATCTCCAAAATGTTTCAGGCTGAGAATTCGTACACTACTCTCTACAGAATCGAGATAGGAGCGCTGGTCCCGCTCACAAAGGGTTTTACATAATTATACGGTAAGAGAGAAGTTCTGTTTCCATTCGTCACTCCCGGTTTTCTTATACTTTCTGTGGCAGCGGTCTTTTAATTTAAGAGTCGTATGAAGTTCTTTCGAAAACCAATGTGGGTGCATGGAGTGGTTTGGTTATACTTGGGAATAAATTCGTCCGTACCGCTTTTGACAATTTCGGTGAACCGTTCAACCTGTGCATTGCCATCAGGGAGTTCTTGAATTTCCTACCAATCAAACGAAGAAAAAAGCTATACAAGCCAACGTAATCCCACGTGCATAACAGAAGGGAGAGAGTTCATTATACTTCAGTGAGGTACCACAATGCCGAATCGAAACGGGAGCCGAAACTGAAAATGGAGGATGAAGCTTGTCGGGTTTGACAAGAGAGATATCCACCATTGATACTCGCGCAGTTCTGAATGTTTGAGAAGCAGAGGTCTAAGATATTTTCGGAGCAGTTTTTGATGTTATTCAGTTTTGCCTTGGATGTGAAATCTAGGAAGTCTAAAACAATGCGAGATTTTTGCTGTACGTAATAATTGTAATGCTGGTTAGTTGGCTGTTCCATTGTACACCAGGTGCATTGAAATCCCCCAGAATGATAAAATGGTGATTTTGGTGTGAAGCGCAAACTTATTCTACAGAAGTAAGTAGCTCATTGAACGAAGAAATAGGAACATCGGGGGGAATATAAAACGCCCCTTTTAAGAGCCTCTCGCCGCCAATCAGTCGGATGTCCAGCCAGACACACTCATCGTCGCCCTCAAGTCTCGACGCCTTTTACTACTGAAGACCACAATCGACCGCAACTAATACGCCCCCTCCCTTTTGTTTAGCCCCAGTAAAATTCCTATCTTTGCGGAAAACTTGGTAATTTGGAGGGAATAATCATTTGAGCTAATGTCGCTACAGAGCCAGGATTCAGAAATTACAATAATTGGAAAATTTGAGGAAAGTACATTAGCGAAAAATTCGGACGCTTTAGTGCGAAGGCCCCGCGCATTTTGATAGTAAATGTCCACCCTATTGTTAGTTTTTTTTCATCGTGTGGGACATCAGTGGAACAGATCATTCGGCATGCAGCTTTCCGCGGAAAGGTTGGAAAAGGCAGCCCTTCGGCGAGAACAAAGGATCGCTCAAACGCTCGAAGGAGTCCTCATCGACCGTAACGCAGAAGGAAGAATATGAACTGTACTTAGTCTTCAGCCGCTGACAAGCCAGAGGTATGACATGTACCGTCGAAAGATGCTCCGCCAGTTTGGCTGAAGTGGTGCACTGTGACAGTTTAGACACGAAGATGTGTCTCGGACGCTTAGATGGACGAACGACGGAGATGCAACACGCATCTGAAGCACCCACACACACTGCACTCCCTCTGCGTTTGTTTGACTGGGTCGAGTCGTTGGAAGGTGGCTTGCCGGATGCATCATTTACAAAAGGCAAGCGTCGGAAGGGGCTGGGGTCAGCTGCTCGTTCGCTGAAAGCGTAGACGCTGCGTTTATCTTCGCCACAACAGTGGCAAAGGATGAAAGGTCCACTCGCTGCGTGGAAGGGGTCGCCATCGCCACGTTGAGCTCAGGTGTCGAAGGGGGGGGGGGGAGGGCAGGCAGCTCGGGAGGCAAGGGACCGGCCCGCGGTAACCGCGGGAGCCGCTCCCCTCGAAGGCTGCGAACCTCCGCCCCCAGAGAAGCAATTATGCCTGACTGCTGGGCGAAAGCACGCGTGTTCTCCCTGCTCAGGCGGTCGTTGGCCTCTCGTAGCTTTGCCACCTCGTCCGTCAGGAATGAAAGGCCCTCGAGAGCGTGGAGCAGCATTTCGCGGATGGCGGTCCGCGTCCCCTCCAAGGTCGCCTGGTCGAGGAGCGCTGTTCTGAGGATCGGGTGGCTGCGTGGCCGGCAGGCTCTCGTGTACGGAATCGTCACTAGGCCTACTCACCACCTCCGACGCCGAACACAGGCACAGATTACACTGGAAGGGCCTCTCACCAGTCTTCACAGCTTGCAGCTCCATGTCGGGCAGCTGAATACATTTGGAGTGCGCACGTTTTTTGCACGATGTGCATCGAAAATTCTCCTGCCTGCCGTAAAAAACAGCGGAGCACAGCACGCAGACATCTGTGCTGGGCGCCATAATAATTAACTCTTCACTGCGTCTCTTTGCTGACGATTGCGTAATTTACAAGGAAATCACCGAACCAAACGACGTAACATCTTGCAGTCCGACTTGACAAAATTATCAGAATGGTGCCGTTTATGGCAAATGGAAATAAATGTAAACAAAACCAAACACGTACGCTTTTCATCTGTTGTATATCCTTCGCCCAATGAGTATGTCCTAAACAACTTAGTAATTAAACAGTTCCATCTATCAAATATCTAGGTATTTTATTCCACTTTGATCTAACCTGGTCTAAACACGTAGAATACATTACCGCGAAAGCATTACGGAAACTTGGTCTTCTTAAGCGCCGCCTGAAACTTGCAAACAAGGACACCAAACTTCACGCTTACAATACTGTAATCCGGCCAACCCTAGAATATGCTTCCATAGTATGGCACCCCCACACAGCAATCCTTACTGATACGCTCGAATCTGTTCAAAACAAAGCCGCGCGATTTATTTTGTCATGTTTATTCCCGCTATGAAAGTGTGTCATTCATAAAGAAAAACTTAAATCTCCCACCTCTTGCCATGCGCAGAAATATTTCCGCTTATCTTCTTCCACAAATTATATTACAGTGATTCGCCGTTCCGCCGTACGTTTATTCACCCTGCTTTGTACATTTCCGCACGCGTTGACCATGATCATAAAATTGAACCTATATTTTCTCGCACAAAAAAGCACCAATACTCACCCCTGGTATTATCGATAACTGAGTGGAATGCTCTGCCTGCCAGCATTGTAACGCATGCACAGCAATCATCTTTCCAGTCTGCATTATTTGCGTTCCTTGAATGTGATCCACAATCTTAGTCATTGCCACTTTTTTGCTGCTGTATATCGTGTCGTGCGGCTTTTTCAATGTGCTCGCCTGTGAAAACCTTTCTGTGTTCTTTTTTTGCTTATTTTGGTTGACCGACTGTGTATCCTGCGCATGTTTTCTTGTCTTCTTCTTTTCTTGCTAAAAAAATTGCTGTTGTCACTGATTACTGTATAATCCCCCCTTATGTAATGCCCTAGAGGCCCTTAAGGTATATAAATAAATAAAATAAACATAATATAATAATATAATATAATAATGATAATAAAAATAGTAATAATAATAAAAATATTGTTATTAATAATAATCATGTTTATTTATTGTGCCCACGCACAGCCTTGAGGCCTTAGTACTGGCACACAGAGAGATGCCAGTTCAAAACAATGCTCGGCAAATGAAAACAATGCAGGATAAAGTGCAGACGATAAAGAGAGGTAACAAGTAAAACCGAACTTTAACAAATATACGGATGACACAAGAAAAAAGAGAAAAGTAAAGTAACTTTGACAGTGTATATGAACAACGTATAAGTAGAAAACACCAGAACTTATTGAATAATAGACACCTACACACAATGAACACAAGAATACTTGCATCACACAACAGAACAGATAACCAACCAACATATTCAAATGAACATCTCTCATAACACAGATGGGCGTGCAGACTTGGAGCATCAATCCTTAAGATGAACAAAATCACTTGCGGGGGCACCATACTTTGGGAAATGCCTGGGAAACAGGCAGCCTTACAGCAACGAACTTAAAATAGAAAGATGAATTTGTCGGTATAGAACAGAGAAATACGCAGTGTGTTTCTATAAATGGGCGAGTGTCTAAGTGAATGACAGTTCTGTTAATGCCTGAACTGGACTCGTAGAGTGAGCTGTTAAAAATATCTATGTCTGCAGAAAAGAGGTTTCCTGTGCTCTGCCGCCGGAGCAGCAAACAGTGTGTGTTACCGGCGCGGAGAGTACGAAAAGTATCATGTTTTCTCGTGGGGTTTAGAGGAACTGTTCTGTGTAGCTCAGAAAGAAGATCAATAGGTCAGCTGTATCACGACTAACCATTCGATCAGGCAGCACTGCCGAGTACCATAGTCCTGAACCAAATATTAATTTTAAAAATAATAATATAATAAAATACTAATACTTTATTGCCCCAATTTATAACAGTACATAGAAGCGTGCTCGTGAAATCCTTCTCATGCTTGAGGGAGTTGGCCAGGCAAGTAGGCGAAGCGAAACAAAAGAAAAGCAATGAAGTACATAATTCCCTAAAAATGATAACAAATGCCTCAAATAAACAGGATAAGCATGCGTACAAGTAAACACTTGTTATGTTCAATATTCACAGTGAAGTTGAAATACATTGTACAAGGCACAAATTCAACGCTTTCTTGATTTCAACTTTGGAGGATGCAATAAAGATTTCATCTGGCAATTCATTAAACATTTTTGGGACATAAGCACATCTTTGTGCCATACCGAACTGAGTACAAGAAAGAGGAACAACTAAACGTTGGTGATTTCGTACAAACTGGAACGGACCTATGTTCAACCTTGAAATGATTGGTAACAATCGTCCGAGTAAACAGAGCATCAAATGAGCACGAACACAAAGTTCTGAAAATATTCGCCGCGTTGTACATGGGAGAACAATAGGCTATAGGTTTAGCATGTTTTTCAGTATAACATTAATTCGTGCTTTCCGCCGTGACGAACAGCTGGCGAAAACGGAGATCCAGACCTTAACACGCTGTATACGAGTGCATGAGCTGCAATTTTTTTATATACATGGGGCCAAACGGTTTCCATATTAAACAGTCCACAAGCCACCTTACGAAGTTGATCACAAGTATACGCTAAATGATGTTACCGTGATAATGCACAGTGGAACAGAATTCCTTTTCACTTGACATATTCCCCATGCTTCATCAGGGTTACGTTACAATTCAGCCATAATTACAATTCAACTACGTTCAGTTTTGTTGGCGTTTATAGCACTTGGAATATATGGAAACCAACCTACCACGTTACTCTCGTCACTTTGAAGAAGTCTGATAACTGTTTTAATATTAAGATGACTAGCGAGTAGTACGACGTCCTAGGCGTACTGGAATACTATTCATTTATGAAATGCGGACAGAACATCGTTAATGTTTTATTAAAAATTTCAGAAGAAAAATAAGTCCCTGTGGTACACCAGTTAGCAAAGGAAAAGGACGGCTAGAAACGACTGCTATAAAAACAAGTTCCTAATGGTTGTTGTCTTAGCTACAAAATGAAACCGATCACAAAGATATTGATTCAAAAAACTATGAAACGCCTCGGAAAGCTACAGACGTAGTTTTTGTGATAATATAATATGTCAAACAGAGTCGAATGGTTTAGCTGCATCAAAAAACAAAGCACAGGCAAAAAGAATACATAAATTGCGTGGTATAACTCGTCTGCAAATTCTTCCTGCAGTGTCATAATTCCTCGCTCAGGTACTAAACCAAGCTGCCTAGGCGGAACTATGGAAAATTCCTTCGGGGAAGGAAGGTATCGCCATCGAAAAGAATTGTTCTAATATTTGGGTAAGGATTAGCAGCTTCGCATATGAGACTATAGTAATAAAAATAACATTTCGGACCGACTTCTTAAAGAGCCGAAAGAAGGCGGTTTTAAACATTGAAGGAATATGTGAGCCATTCGTAAAGCCGTTTAATAAAAAGAACAACACCAGGTATAGCCTCAGGATTCCTACGAAACGTACAAATCGACATTCCTTCGAAGCGGCACGTTCATTTGAGTGAAAGCTGAACACGATAGTTTTAATGTCTGCCTTTGATACAGTCTTTACGAGAGCAGAGCCTATCAGTAAACAGGAATATTGAATAACGTTTCTAAAAGCGCAAAATAAACGCTTCTGCTGAGCTCAATCTGATCATCATAGAAAAATGAAAAAAAAAAATGATCAGTTACTGTGTTTCTAATATTACAAAATAAAAAAACTACTACTACTACTAGTACAACTACTACTAATAATAACAATAACACAATATTATTAACTCTTTAAGAATAAAAATAACAATACTTCATTCGCTGTAGATAACAAATATATATTCCATCTGGGCCTGAGTAGCCCAGCCAAACACAGTTCGTAATTGAGTATTGCTAATAACATTGTATCATGGAACAACAAAATAATAAATTTTTACCATGGTATAAAAACAAGCGCAAAGGTAGGAAAATAATGCTTGAACCAAAATTATGCCCCAGAAAACATTGCGTTTAGGAAGGCTCACGGCAAAAAACAACCGTAATACACAGGCAGAACAACTTGCGGCACGAACACAATGACAAATAAAAACTGAATAACACATAGTGTGGGAGAATGAGGAAACTTTATGGGTGTGTGCTCAACCGTAGTCGAAGCAAACTATTTCACAGTGGTGAAATTAGGTATATTAGTATCAAAGTGAAGCTTAATAAAGGAACTTGATTGTAGTAGCGGCGACTTCTTTTACAAAATGTGGTGCACATGCGAAGTAGAACAACGTGCAACGTGACGTGGTGGCTTCACGGTAAAGTACCTGTAATGACTGTGTGAAATAATGTTTCCTTAATACATCAGAAACGTACGTTAATATGCCCATTGTGAATACGTTATTAGGCCTCATATGTTTATGTGCCGAAAGTGTTAAGATACCCATTGTGCAATTAAACAATTTCGGTAGGTAACGCCTAAATCACAAGTGAGAATGTCACAGCTACCGTGTTTCTTTGGAGTGTGTTTCTTCGGCACGAAATGATGGTCATTTCTTCCTATAGTATCTCCTAGCAATGCAAAAATAACGCCGTTTTCTTCTAATCTGCGAAAATGATCTTACAGCACGCTTAAAAACGTTTCCTCTTTTATGGCAAAAGCATAACTACAGCCCTGCAACAAGTTTTTAGGTAAATAATTCAACCCGACATTCTTTCTAGGTATTTCTGAAGCCCTATTTTAAATTCTACTATGCTTTTGGTGAACAAAATTTTTTCTCGTGTGTCAAACGTTATAAACATAGTTTATTAAAATGATCCAAATACTCTGTTTCTAGAAAACAAAATCTCAGAATACTTTTTACACAAAGGTGTGTCCTAATTTTTGTGTTTTTTATGCCGGAAGTTATCTACACAGAGTCACATAACATGTGCCGAAATGTTTACGGGAGGGTATGATAATGCTCTAGTAACTACGATAGGAACGATGGCGGGGCCGTAGGGCGCAGTGCAGAAAGGCTACGGCTTTTTTGAATACGCAAAGTTTATATTGTGCACAAAATATTGCACCGCAAACGTAAATTTAAGGGCTCAAAGTATTGTTCTTTAATTCAACTTTACGAAACCATTTAAAAGTTAGCGATTACAAAGTTACTCTTCAAGCAGAAAAAAACAAACGCGGCCTGTCGTAATCAATAAAGTTACATCTTTCGGTATCAAGTTCCGGTTATACTCCCCCAGGTGGCAAAACAGTCAGGTGCCCATAAATTTCCTTCTGCCGGGCGAGTTCATAACCTCCTGGACAAGTTCGGCACACCCATTTCCTTACTCAACGCCTCACATATCTGCGTTTCTGGTTAAAAACATTTATGGAATTACGATGCCGAAAAGCTTAACATTCCTTCAGCATAAGGCATTTAAATTATAAAGAGAAAACCAATTTTATTACTGTAAAGCGAGTGCTCTTGTTTTATGTGGTATTACCAGCAAGGATACTTTTTATCGCTATAGTGCAAGTAACCACAACAGCTTCGAAACTATATTGAATTCACTTGGTCTACCGACAGATGCTGAGGCCACTCTCAGGCTTTTGTAGCCTTTAGTCCCAGCCTGCTTCCTCATACTTCTGAGAAAAAAAATGTTTTAATATCTGAGTCTATCAACTTTGCCCCTCTGAAAACCAGGCTGGTATAGCAAAAGAGCTCTGTATGCGTAATTTAAAGAAGTCTACTCTTGTGAAGGCGCCAAACCTCTTTGCTGGCGTTGTATATTCAGGGTAACCATCTTTTTTGGTTATTGCTTACCGAACTCATTTTGTAATTGTCGCCCTTTTCTTGAACGTGCATGATTAGTGGTGTTTATAAGATTTCTTGATGACCTAATATGATATGATCTGATATATTAGCATATGCAATATGATGTGATATAGAATTTTTATGATTATAATAATTTGTCATATTTTCTAATTGTGGAAGTTCTAGGAAAAATCGAACGCGAAATCAAGATTTTCAGTCATGCCGTGCCGTTTATTAGTATTCCAAACATCGCAATAATTTTGCACATGCCCAGGTATCACCTTTCATTAGCAAGAAAAGGGTTACAAAGGTTAAAGCATTTTTTTCTATTATAAGTTATTTATTCTCTTCTCAATGAACTCCTAACCTCAATATTTTTTATGTTACCGCGAAGTAATAAAAGAGCACTGCTTTTTGCTATATAAAGAATCTACCTCCTATATCGAGACCTTAAATATATTTCCGCAAAATATTTTACGTCCGTCATTTCTCTGTGACTTACACCATAATTTTTCATGTGATCCTAACAGTCTTCACATTTCGTACACTCTAAGTGATTGCCTATAATCTGGTGATACAATAATAAACGGGAAATCCGAGAGCTTTTTTGTATGACAATGCGAGTGCGGTCGACTTTATCTTAAAACAAAGATCGCATTTGTTGATTTGTTTGGTTTAACACAAAAAACAAAATCCGCTCTTACATGGTTTTTAAATACACATTAAAAAATCGCCCTAGAAATTTCCACCGCACGCGTAGATTGGCGCCACCTTGTGTAGTCAGCACCAAATACAAATTGGAATGTCAAGGTCGGTTTCCTGAACATCGGCTGGTTTTTCCGCATATGAGAGGTCGCACCACAAACAAACGTACGGTCAAGGTTCTGAAGAATGCCCCCAAATTTCACACAAGCGAAAATTGTTTTTATTTCTATTACAAAAGACAGGTAAGCATAATTCTTGTTCTTGGTGTAAAATAAACTAGAGTACGAAATGCGACCTTTGTTTAACGTTTGCTGCCAGGTGGAGCAGTTGTTCTCGGGGCAAGATGTTTAAGCGTATCAAGTTTTTATTCTACCAGTCTCTATAAAACCAACACTTTTTCTTCATTACCCCCCTAAAACACAAAGTAACGCTTCTTACCTGATACTGTAAGAAAAGCAGGCATCTGAAGCTGAAAGGATTCTGCTATTACAATCGTTAACGAGAGCAATAACGTGTATAACCTGCCGCACGGGGTTACCTGAGTAATCTTGGTGACGGTATTGGTCACACCGCGGACCCCGATCCCCCCAACGTAAGCTGTATTCAACCGTGGCGATGTGTTTATAGGTGGAGGATGACAAACCACAAATGGTGGCTGTCAGAGTCATGGCCAAGATCCGGCGGATGGGCTTCCTGTCTGTTTACCAGGCAAAGAGCTCCGGGACCCCTCAAGATATCAGGGTAAAATTTGGGAAGAAAGTACCCCCGTCTCCTGCTTTTATACTATACAGTATGGTATGGTCTAATTCCCCCTCCACAAGTGATAGGCTCCCGAAAAGGCGCCTCGCCAAAGTATCTTTCCCACCACTTCTTAACTTGAGCCCCACAAAACCGAACTACCCTCGCCTCATCGTGATGGAATCGGTCGACCAGACAAAATCTCTTGCTTCACAGTCGGTATTTCTTCATTCAAAATTTCTTAGAGGATCGTTGGGGAGTCATATAGGGCCAAAAACATCAAACCGGTGAAATCCGTTGTCGAGGTCAGTAGCCAGGATCAGGCCGATAAACTTCTTGCACAAACAAGCATTGCCGATCTTGCCATCCTAGTCCCACCACACCATAGAGTAATTAGCTCCCAGGGCGTGGTCTCCGAATATGACCTACTGAATGAAACTGAAGCCGACCTAGTGGAGGGCCTTTGTGTACAGGGCGTGACAGCGGTCTGGCGAATAACCATACGAAGAGAAGATAAACAAATACCCACAAAGCACCTCATCCTAAAATTTCCCAGATAGACTTTCCAGAATTCATCAATGCAGGTTTCGTGCGATGTCCCGTCCTTCCTTACATACCGAACCCGCGGAGCAGATTCAAGTACAACGGCTCTGGCATACCACAAACTTCGGTCACGCCCTAACCACCTGCGCGAAATGCGCCCAGCGCGACCACCCGTCCGAAAACTGTAACATGTAACTTTTCAGGGTCCACAAACAGCCTACTCCAGGAAATGCGAAAAGTTTAACTAGATAAGAAAATCATCAACATCGAAGTCACTGAAAACATCTCCTTCCCAAAGGCGCGGACGAGGGTCGCCCCTTTCCCTCTGGGCAGGTACGCCGACGCAGTTCGCAGGAGGTGGAGCACTGTCCTCGCTTCCGCAAGGACACAGTACTGCAATTAAGACTTTGCCCCTCCCCCCTGGGCTGCCCCTGGTAGCATATTCCGTCTCCAAGGCGATTGCTGAGCCACCAACTGTTGTGGAGACAACCTCATCTGGTGAGAGTGAAGCTGTATCCTGCCCTTCCTCTCCACCGTCCCTAACCACACGCGATGGTACGGAGGAAGAGAGACGGGGGAACCTGCGGCCCGCTCCAACGCCGCAGCACCTATCCAAAGCCTGCAGTGGACCAGCCCGTTTTAACCGAGCGCCGTGGCCCTATCCATACCAGTCGCCCAATCACCGTAGCAATGCTGATTTCGCATGTGGAAGGTCCCCCAGCCCACGCTGTGGAAACTAAAGGCAGCAGCTTCTGGAGGTAAACTTGCAAGACAACGGAAAAATGAAAACCCTTCAACGACTGAAGACTCGCAGATGACGATGATTCCCCACATGCCCTCAGCTCGACGACACGATCTAATCCGGACGTGACTCCTCAACACGACGACAACCACGCGGCGCGACGCGTACTTGACATGACCGAACCTGCCGTTGAGACGACGACAACGACAACGCACATTGCCCGACCCGTAAAACCACACAAGCCGAGATGCGACGCCCCGGCGCACCTGGAACTCGAGGAAGGCAGCGTCAGACGTCCAGTTGTCCATCGGCAGCTTTGAAGTAATCGCCCTCATCGACACGGGAGCCCACTACTCTGTGATGAGTGGGTCATTCATGTCTAAGCCGAAGAAAGATACGAAAAGATGGGACGGTCCGCAGATACGCACAGCAGGAGGCTATCTCGTAACGCCAAGTGGAACGTGCACATTACGCGTCACCATAGACGGCACCAGGTACCCTGCTGCGTTCATCGTATTACCTAACTGCTTTTGCGACGTAATTCTCAGAATGTTGTTTTTCACGGACAACGGCGCAATAATTAATCTGCAGACCAAGTCGATAACGTTTTCCTTTGACCACTCTATGACGCCGTCACTGAAACCCGATCACGCTGCTGCTGTAAGGATCGCCGACGATCACGCCACCCTGCAACCCCGCGCAAGCTTGATGATCGCCGTCTACTGTGGCGATGCTGCTCCTGACATCGACGCTATCGCACAGGGTGACCAAAGGTTGCTTCTCAACCGCGGTGTCTCTGTCGCAAGAGGCATTACGTGGTTAAACAATGCAAAACCCATGTTTTCGTCACCGATTTCACCGAGGAGTAGCAGCATCTAAACTTGGACGTTAAAATTGCGTTCCTTGAAGAAACGCAAGAAGCCAGTCAAGTGATCCCAGTCGCACTTTGAATGCGCACGCGCAGTTGCTACCAAGCCTTCGCAACCTTTCGACGTGAACCCGGCGCTGCCCAAAGAAAATCTGGATAGATTACTTGATTTGCTCCGTCGCTACAGCGAATGTTTCTCGTCCAACTCAAAATTACGTCAGACACCCCTTAGCGAAGCACTGAATTATAACCGAAGATGGAGCCCGACCTACCCGACAGACACCGTACCGCGTCTCTTCACACGAGCGGGAAGCCATCAAGACTCAAGTAGATGACATGCTCAGCGACGCCATTTACAGCCATCGAAAAGCCCCCTGGTCTGCGCCGGTCGTACTCGTGAAGACAAAAGAAAGCACATCAAGGTTCTGCGTTGATTACCGGCGACTCAACAAAATCAACAAAAAGACTGTACCCCCTGCCACGCATCGACGACGCACTCGACCACCTTTGCCATGCGAAGTTTTTCTCAACGATGGATCAGAATTGGAAGTGGACGACAGAGACCGAGCGTAGACTGCATCTATAACCCCGGACGGCCTATACGAGTTCAAGGTGGTGCCTTTCGGGCTGTGCACGGCGCGAACAACGTTTCATAGAGTTATGGACACTGTGCTCGCTGGCCTGAAGTGGGACACTTGCCTCGTATACCTCGACGACGTTGTCGTATTCTCCCGGACCTTCAACGAACACCTCGCAATGTTGGAGTCTGTACTCGAGGCCATTCGTGCGTCGAGGTTAACAATGAAGCCTGAATAATGCCGTTTCGCGTACGACGAGTTCAAGTTCTTGGGCCACGTCGTCATTGCCGCGGGAGTCCTACCTGAGCCAGAAAAACTTCAGCCATTGCGAACTTCCCAGGACCGAAAGACAAAAAGGGCGTGCGAAGATTTCTCGGACTGTGCGCATACTACCGGCGCTTCCTCGCAAAACTTGGCACGCATTGCAGAGCCGCTCACGCGCTTGACTCTAGATAGCACCCCTTTCAGCTGGGAAAACGACCAAGAAACAGCATTCTGCGAGCTTCAAAAACGCCTGAAAGCCCGCCCGTGCTCTCTCATTCCGACGAAAATGCCAAAACGGAAATACAGACTGACGCCAGTGATACAGGCTTGGGTGCCATCCTCGTCCAAAACAAAGCGGTTGCGAAAAGGTAATCGCTTAAGCCAGCCGTGGTCTGTCGAAGGAGGAGAAAAACTACTCTGTTTCTGAGAAAGAGTGTCTTGCAATTATATGGGCGATACCAAAATTCGCCCATGCGTGTATAGAAGACCATTCAAGGTTGTGACAGACCACCACGCGCTGTGTTGGCTCGCCGATTTGAAAGGACTCCTCTGGCCGTCTTGGGCGCTGGAGCCTTGCGTCTGCAGGAGTTCGACGTTACAGTCGTCCTATAAATCCGGCAGGAAACACCCCGACGCCGACTGCCTGGCCTGCGCCCCCGCCGACCCCACAGCACAAGACTCTGATGAAGAGAGCGCGTTCTTCTGAATCGTGACGGAGAGCAACATAGCCGCCCTGCAGCGTGCCGATTCCAAATTAGGCGTCATAATCGGACTATCTCGAGGGTTGGAACGTCGCCGTTTCTAGGACCTGCAAACGCAGCTTACCAGCATTCAGCCTGAGAAACTCCGTCCTCGTGAAGAAGAATTTCAGCCTCGGGACGAGAACGAATTACCGTTTGTCATCCCAGCAGACCTTCGTGACAAAATTTTGGAAGCGTGCCACGACGAACCATCTTTCGGAAATCTTGGCACAGCTCGCACTATTCAAAAATTAAGCGAAGCACTTCTGGTCCACCATACATCCGACGTCACGCATTACGATCGGAGTTTCTGTGACTGCCAGCGACGAAAAACGCCGACGACAAGACCCGCCGGACTCTGCAACCGTCGCCATCCCGTCGACGCCCTTTCAACAGATCAAAATGGACCTTCTGTGCCCGTTCCCTCCGTCACGATCAGAGAAAAAGTGGATTGTCGTAGCAACAGACTACACGACGCGCTACGCAGTGACCGCCGCTCTTCTGAGTGGGACTGCAACAAAAAATCATCAAGCTCTTTATTAAGCAAGTTGTGCTGCTCTATGGAGCCCCTAAAGTCATCATCACGGACCGCGGAACGGTCTTCACTGTGGAGCTTATGCAAGAAATTTTGCGCTACAACAATACGGATCACAGAAGAACGACGGCGTTCCACCCGCAAATGAACGGACTTACGGAACGTCTCAACAAGACGATCGCGGAATATGCTGTCTATGTACGTCGCTGTTGAACATATGACTTGGGACGAAGTCCTCCCGTATGTCAAGTTTGTGCACAACACCGCGACCCAGGAAACTACGCAGATGACACTGTTCGAGCTTGTCTATGGAAGACGGCCGACTACGATGCTCAAACTATGCTTACGCACGTAGAAGCGACGACCTCAACGCGGACGTCCAAGGATATCTTCAACGTGCTGAGGAGGCCCGCCAGCTCGCTCGAGTTTGTATAACTGACCAGCAGCTGGTGGATGCCGGACGCTACAATCTCCGTCGCCGAGACGCTGAGTACCATCCTGGGGACCGTGTGTGCGTTTAGACTCCCATCCGACGACGCGGCCTCAGTGAGAAGCTTCTACGACGGTATTTCGAACCCTACCGAATTCTACAACGTGTTGGTCAACTTACCTACGTGGTGATATCCAATGGTGATTCCGGAACGTCACGACGACGCAAGCGGCCCGAAGTCGTCCACGTGGTTCGCTTAAAACCTTTCTATGCACGATAACGAACTTTTATTTTTTGTTTGTTCGGATGGTCGCTGATGTAGCGTCTGGTCGATGCACTCTTAGAGGGGGGTAATGCCGCAAACGATTCATTGGGTTTGTTTATGTTTTGCTTTTGACAACTGGCGCCGCTGGTCTGTGTTATCTCTGTGCCAAGGGAAGCGCATCTTCCATTCTTTTTTTCTGTGCCGCATGTGTTATCTCTTCTATAGGGAGGGCATTTAGATTTAACGTGAACAGCCTAGTATAATCTTCTTGGATCTATAATGTTCTAAATGTGAATCGACTGTTCGGGAACCACGCGCGCTGAAAGATAAAAAGCCTGCAGAGCAGACGCCGGGGTATTCGATCCTGCGACGCTCCCCGACGCACGTCAATTTGTTGGCTCCTGCTTCGCCGCATCTATATTCTTTCGAGTTGTTAGGGGAGCACAAGTTTCGCTCCAATAAACGTGTTTCTTTTTCAAAACAACTGCGTCCTCCCTGGCTTCGTGACAATATCAAGTACAACAATGGGCCTATGAAGCAACAAGAACAGTAATACAAGTAAAATGTTAACCAACATATTGGTAGCGAGGATCTCGATAACGAAGTTAACATTTACGTACGGAAGTTTTTCTTCAAACTTACGATCAAGCTGCATTAGGTCAAAACTGGAACTCTCGAAGATCATTGTACCTCTCAACACCCATCGGTCCCTAGATGCCAAATAACATACTTAAAGTGATTAAAAAGAGAGATTACGGGCTCAATAAAACAAAGCAACAAACAGTAAATGATTAATATTAAGAACAATACAGAGCTATGCATAACTTTTTGCTATCTCTAATACGAAAACAGAAATAAAGATTACTACGGTAAACTTATACTCGAAACATTGGCAACTCAAAAGAAGTATGGCGTACTATAAACTCCGTTAAAAGCCTACATAAAAGCTCAGCATACTCCCTCATTTGAGTATCCTGACCTTTGAACAAGGTACACTTGCTGCGAAATTCAATGACTTCTTTATTAACATAAGTAGCATCCAAAAAATATACACAGTAATGAACCGGCCCCCTACTACCCCCACCGAGTATTAATAGCTTCGCATTCAGAGACATAACCACGCAAAAATAGTTGCTATGACCAGAATGATGCATTACATAAAGCAATGGGTCATGAGGAAATATAAATTAACATATTGAAAGCTAACACTGACATTTTGTATCACCCACTACAAAAAAAATAAAAAACTTTTTTACGCTGGAATTTACCCTGAGCAGCTAAAAATTGAGACAGTGGTGGCTATGTTCGAAGGAAAGGACTCCAACTGTGAAGAAAACTACTGTCCTATAACATTCTTATCCCGCGTTAATATCTTGTTTGAGAAATTTATAGCGAAAGAAAGTAATGGAATTTGTTGAAAAATACGAAACCATAACAAAAAATCAACATGGTTTCCGCAAAAATTACACATCCACAACGACAGGTATTGCAGTAACAGTTGTAATTAACCAGGCCCTAAATAACAACCACATTACATTAGGCATATTCCTTGATATAGCAAAGGATTTTGATTTTGTGGATCATGGAATTTTGTTTCAAAAACAAGAACGCTACGCTTTTTGAGGGCCAACCTTAAACTTTTCTGCAGTTATTTAAGTAACCGTAAAGAGTTTGTACGCATTGCAGACAGCAAAGCTGGGTTAATAACTGTCCCAGCAGGGGGTACCCCAGGGGTCCGTTCTTGGCTCCTTAATATTTTCTCTATTTATCAACGACTACCCACTTCCTATAAATCACGCAGATGATGCAATTATCTATGCCGATGATACAGCTTTATTCCTCTCTCATCACAGCCTAAAAGAACCCGAAACTCAAGCAAATTTAGAAAACACGTGAGACATTAAACTGGTTTAACCTTATTAGGTTTCGTTCTAATAATTAAAAAACGAACTTTATAGTCTGCTCTAATCGAAAACAAGTGACAGACGACTGCAAGTTAAACATAAGAAATACAGCCCTTAGCAACGTTGAGGAATATAAATATTTCGGAATAACTATAATAAACAATGCACTGGGCGTCTCACATAAGAGCAACTGAGAAAAATTGCATTTGCATGCTATACATTACTTCATGCCCGCAAACACTTTGAAGCTAAAGCCTAAGAATTATATATTTTAGCATTTTTCACTGCCATCTTAGTTATTGTATAGAGTCTTGGGGATATACATTCGCGTCATACATCGCCGTTATTGCAAATGCAAGAACGGGCGGGTTAGAAATAAAAGACATGCGCCCCTCCCAGGCAGCACAGGACTGTTCGGCCTAAAACAGGCAGGTGTACTTTGGCCGGTGATTTTCTGTCCGGCCGTTTTCCGGCAGCCATGTTCGGCCCATGTCCAAATGTGGGCCTTTTGGCCGTATACGGCCGTACTCCCATGGCTGTCCAACGGCCAGTGTCCGTCGGCTAGTAACCGGCTTACGGTCATACGGCCAGATTACAGCCTTGGGGCTCCGGCCATTCCAAAGCCAGCCCGTGTACGGCCCGAAGTACGGCCGCCCGAGGACAGCCGAGATGCGGTCGTCGGACTCCAGCCGGACTAAAGCTACCGGAAATACGGCCGTGCTACGGGCATTGGAGTTCAGCCACAGTACGTTAACTGTACTGAGGCCGGTCACTGCATGTCGCTCAAGCAGATGACTCATTCGCGCAGTGCAGAAGCAGCACAAACCCAGCATTCTGGGTCCAATGCAGCCACATCAAAGTGAGCTCGCGCGCAACCACCAGGCGTCAAGCTTTCAGCGCAGCCTTGCTTAATTACAGCCTCAGTTGACAGCAAAATTCATTTATTAACAGTGCTCACAAATTGTCGTTCCTTTATTTGATGTGCCTCTTTTACTCCCGAACACAGAAAATATTCATGTTCTTTGTAGAGCTTGAATAGATGTATTGTCCGGGTCCTGATATCCTCTGTGGGGCGGCTTATCTGTAATAAACGGGGAAAGAGGAATGGGGGGGGGGGAGGCGGCGGAGGGCGCATACTTTAGTGGGTTGAATTTCAGAGAGATAAATTGCGCCGCTTTTAGCCAATTTCTTTTAGGGCAATATTCCGGAACACTTTCATGCTATGACTACATAAACTATTTTTATAACAGTTGCTTGACCAATTTTGATGTATATAAAACCGGCGTGAATGCCTTTACGAAGCGTTTTGGTTCTCAACAAAACACTCAGGAGCATTAATATAACTCCTTCACAAAAAAAGTATGTCCAGTTTTTGCCCATTTTTCTTGCAAAGACATTTTCTACTCAGTGACCTTTTCTGGTGATCTTGCGCAGGGCTGATCCTAAGAAGGAGTTAACAGGTACTCTCATTTTCAATCTATTTTAATGTTGTTTTCATGAGTATACGTCCACACACTTAATAGTCCAAAAGAACTTAATTTTCTTCTAATGTCATACTACGTTCAAAAAATTCTAGACGTGTTGCGAATGACGCCCTGCTGCAGTTGTATCCCTCTGTGTTCACGCAACGAAAGGCGTAAAATTAGAGTTACATAATTGTTTCAAACCAATAACAAGCAATGGTAGCGTGCATACAGGAAACCGTGCCTACTGCAACGAATATGGCAATAAATATTTTATTGGTCAAGGTTGAATGCGTAGGGTTGTCAACCCGTCGGAGGCAAACTTGCGGCCTCTGGAAAGTTTATTATTGATTTGATTAGTTTTTATTCATTCATTTATTCATTGTTTTATTTGTTTATTTATTTATTTATTTATTTGATGCCTGCTTGCCTTTGCATGCATTAATAGAAGGGAGATACATAACACTAAGCATTAAATTATGAGACAAAATAACAAAATATTTCTACAGAGCGCGCTGAAAATCGTCAATGTAAAGAGTTAACGCAATCATACGTGGAAGATATTACACTGCAAGTATTGAAGTAAAATAAAATGAATCGCGCAAGGCCTCACCTTTACGAGGAAAGTTAATAATTTGCTTTAAGCTAGCGGTCCCACTTTGCGATATGTAGAATGGCGCTTGGACATACTTCTCCCCTTCTACTCTAGTTTTCGAATGATAGATATTACGAAAAAAAGTTCAACTGTGGTTTCGTCTGTGATCTTTCACGTCCTGTCATTTCAGTTTACTTTTACTTTCTCTCATGCTAAGTTGAGCGTGCCAATTACCTAATACGAATCGCACTGACATATTCTGTATGTTTTCGAGCGTATCAACCAGCTCTTTTGTGTAGGGATCCACGAAAACACATGCGTACTCCGAAGATTGAGCGCAACATGAGTGAAATACGGTTGTTTCTTTTCAGTTAGATGAACGTTCACTGAAATTTCTTCTCAGAAAGCCAAAAACATGTGCAGGCCGTAACTTTATGGTGTGAACGTGCTATTTAACCTCTAACCACTCCCTAAATTAACTCCTAGGTATTATATTCCTCGGCCGTGGTCACAGCAGCATAGTTTACGGTATACGTATTCAAATGGAATGAAGGTTTTCTTGTAAAGGTGCCGTTAACACACTGTTTAACATCCAAAAACTTTTCTGAATCAGCACACCAGGATGTTATTAAATTCGAATAAAGCTGCAGGTATACGGAATCACGTTCATTTCGCTATAGTCCGGTAAACTACACAGTACTTTTCAACAAAGCTATAGGGCCAATAGTAATAACAATGCAAAAACCGATTCATTCAGTTCATAGGATGAAATGTACTACGCAGAAGGTGATTCGAAACGCCATCATTTGCTTTTTTGCAGTCCAAGAATATACAGTCAACCACTTTAAGCTTATCTATTGCAAGAGCCAAATCGTGCGTGAACTCAAACAATCCGCGTTGAGCAACAAAATCCTGACAAAAATCCGTGTTGCTAGGATGCTGGAGATTATGTTTAACCAAATGAGTCATATCCCAAGAGTAGCTAAGCCTCACCTTCAAACATCGGAACTAAATTAACAGCTAGGCTTCGTCAGTGACAAGCCTCTGTTGCTATCGCAAATTTGAAAATAATTTTTTTTTCTAAATAGGCAGTCGTAAAATCCCATGAAGTAACATAGTGCAGGTGCATGAAGTGATCCTACCAATGCACGAGCGAGTCCTCTTCTACGTTTATCACCAACAACGTAGTGTAACATTGCTTGTCGCAGTTTAATTGTAAGCAGAATAACTTGCGCTTTTGCTCGCACTTGCCTTTTTTTGGTGGGGAGTGCTTGACATGGTGGCGGTTTAGCTCCTGCGTGGTGGCCGTTTGCTCGACGCCCTTGAAGGCCAGTTATTTTGGTGAACCATCTCCATCTCGGATACATCTCTGCCGGGTCGATTGTCTCCAATGCTCTCCATTTCTTGAGGGGGCGAATAGCCTCGAGCTGATGCGTCGACGAAGCCGGCGGCAGAGGCGTGGTAGCGGCGATGACTGGCGAGGCTTAGCTCACCCGTCGGTGTGGCACAGTCTTCTTGTGGGCAATAAATGACATTTCGATGGCCTAAAAGGTTCCCTGCTAATGTCCAGTGAGTTCCTTGCACCTTGCCCGTTCACCGAGAACACTCGTTACTGTTTGACAAACGATATTCGTTCATTTAAAACGTAGAAACACGGAGCGGATGAAAAACGCGTCATCGTCGTTCGGCTCCCTAACGGCTTTTTTCTCCCCCCAGGAAAAAAACCGGTCGGTCTCCTTCCAAACACGTCTGTGCATGAATCGGCGCCCAGGCACGTGCCGTTGTTCGGCTGTATGCCGTTTGCCGAAAAAATGACGTATAACCAGATACCTTACGTAGGCCGGTCTCCTCTTTGAACACCGGTTGCCAAATATTCTGTGGCCATTCGCTTGCCGTAATTCGGCCTGGAGGACAGCTAACCGAATGAAAACGTATATTCTGGGGCCGTACGTCGGCCGGTATCCTTCATAACACTGGTTGCCCGAAGAAAACGAATATTCCCCGCCGGAGGCGCGGTTCACCGTTGAAACAACGAATGCACGGCAGCCGCGCTCCGGCTGGTCTCCTTTCGAACACCAACTGCCGCAAGAATACGCATATTCTGTGGCCGGTCGCTTGCCGTGCTTCGGCCGATTACCGCTTCCCGAAGAAAAAACGGATCCCCTAAAGCCGTACTTCGGCCGTTCTCTTTCTCAACATCGGCAGCCGTAAGAGAACTGAATATCTGGCAGGCAGCCGGTTAGCTGTCCGTTGTGCGTCCGGACACGGGCGGACGGAAAATACCGAAGCGCTGGTGGCGAATGTTGGCCGTTCAACGCTGATCAGTGGCTTCCAGAACCTGGATGCTGGCTGGACATGCCAGAAGCGGCCATAGACGGGCCGGTCTTGGGGCACACTTCCTGCGCCTTGGGCTCCCTCACCCCCCCCCCCCCCCCCCCACCAAATGCGCCATCTTCCAATCCTTTCAGAACTTAACATTGTGCCATTTAATGTAGCAAGGGACTACAACACAACATTACTAGTTCAAAGTGCACTAAATAAATCCAACCAATCATCCGTAATATTAGAACATAAAGAAACAACAGACACGCCCACAAATGTAATCTTAATTTACAAAAAATACATAATGTGGACGGCCGCCGCCCTATTTCTTACCTATGTACCAAACTAAATAACAATGTGCCAGTGAATATCAAAATAAAACCAAATATTACTCGTTCCTTAAAACAATTTTTCATGTCTGAACATTATACCTCACCCTGTTAACACATAGCTAAATATATTTGCCTAGCTCACATTATATGTAGTTATTGCTGAAAAATTGTTGAATTGTTTATTTGTTTATTGTCGTTATTCTGTTATGGATCCATGACTAGCTATGTCAGCTAAGGGCCCAGATGACTCTTCACCCATCTTCTGTACCTGTTTTTATGAAATAAACACATTTCTGATTTCTGATTTCTGTTCTGTCATCGCCGTACAGAGCAGGCATTTATAATTTATTTCTTTATATTAGGTGCTCACCGACCACGCTGGACCTTTTCTGTGATGCATTTAACACGTAATTATGGGGCATACCAAAAGACATCATATATAAAGGGACGTAAATAAATTGTGGGTGACATGTATGCCTAGATACATACAAAAGAGGGCAGTGATAAAAAATGGCACCACATTTTCTGAGCAACAATTCCTCCGAGATCGTATGTATAGTGTGCAATAATACACTCATAAGTTAGGTGGTGTATTTTTTGCAGAAACACAAGAAAAAAATGGGACTTCCTGTCCCATTATCGCACGTCTCCAGTGCTCGCGTTGACCGGCGTCACATTGTAAACAACAAACCTTTTCGCTGGTACTTCTGCAGCCGAAGAAACATTCCCGTAAAAAGAAATTCTTTGGAATTCCCGCCCAGTCCGTGCAAAATTTTGCCGCGAAGTCGTAGATCAATTTGTTCTTTTCCCGTTTTCCAGGGAGGCACGTTGCATTCGTTTGAAAGCGGCTTTCCTGGGAGACGGGCTTTCAAGTTCAAGTACCTCGGTTAGTTAATGAAGACTGCCAGTAGAAAGTCAAAAGCCACCGAAGGCTTTCCGCCTTTCATCGTTCGTCGTAGAAAGCCCAGTTGCAGGTCTAGTCTGTCAAATATTCTCAGCCAGGGAGATGTTATTAGGTCTTTTTGCGGCGAGTAGCACCTTGTATGCTTTCGTGGAAGTCGCGCCTAGAGTACCTTGTGAAGCCAGCGGAAGGTTTCACTAAGATCCAGGTGTAATTACCGCACTAGAGCGGGGAAAGCACGGGCTTGTCCTGGTTGGTGTGGTTACGCTCGATGCGGCGTTATTCGTGGGGCCAGAAATCAATAGGCAAAGGCACGCCGTGGCGCCTGGATATCTTGTACCGCCCAAAGTAGGCAGTGCGGTTCAAATTTTTACGCTACACCATGTCGTCACGACGGCGGATTGTGGGACGAGCGGCCGACAGCTCCTATTGTCAAGCCAGAGTACCCAGTGCTTTTGAGGGGCTCTGGTAATACACACGCCGTCATGGAAATGGCGGAAATTTTGTCGGCGCTGAGTATAATTGCGCTGCCCGTCGCAAGAACAATACTTTATTAAGGCCGACCGAGGGTTGATGAGGAGCGCTCGGAGTAGCGATCAGGCGGTTATGCAAAAGTTACGATTAAATACTACATTAAAGTGCGAAAACAACCTTCCGATACCGCCCGATTCCGTTTAAGATTAGCGTCGTTATTGTACAGCGCAGGTCTCGTCTGCCACCTCCGTATTTCAAACGCCTCCGCCCGTCATCTTCGGCGACATAGCAGCCTCATCCCATATCGTTACCGCAGAGTTGCTTGACTAGAAAATCATTGAGGGACTCCTGCTTTAGCAAAAAAGGAACAATTTTAAAAACAAATGGAAGAGGAATTCTTGAAGACGTGTTTTACAAAATGCTAGATGTTCTGTTTTTTTTTTCAAATCGCTAGAAGGATTTTGCTTAGTGTCCTTCCTAAAGGACACCAAAAACACTCATTTCACTTAGTAAGCCCCAGAAACGGCGATGTATAAACCAAAATACTGCAATTCTTTGCGAATCGCAAGCGCCAAAGTGGCAATGTGGGGAGTTCTCGGGGTGGGGAGGGGGATGGAAACAACTTCAATTTGTACAAAATGCCAAGGGATAATCGATGTAGCTTTCTATCCAATTATTCCTATACAAGAAATCCAGCAACACTAGGCGTCCAGTTTTAAGTAAGTTTGAACGCACTACTTGCTTGGTGATTTTGCCATGTACATGAACGCTTTGGGTTTTGAGAGTGGTCAGGGCTAATTTCACCACATACCAGAGTCACTGGACACGCCGTAGATATAGACTCGTAGAATCCATGTAATAAATATTTTTTAAGGTTGTAGATTGTGCCTAGAATACTTCACGTGGTTTGGAGGGTCAAATAGGTGAAAGAAGTCGGTACATATATGCAGCAGAAACATTGGTACGTTATCGAACATACGCAGTTTCATTTGATGTATGGCTTTTTGGGCTTTGACGGAACTAGTGGGAAAGCCAAGGGGAAGGTTTTCATGACTTGTATTGTTTTAAGTGTTTAAAAAGCACAAGCACCAACGGTAGTTTGCAAGCCGTAGGTAGACACAAGAACTAGTGGGCTGCATGTCTGCATATGGTTTCTACAATTTGCTGTCCAGCCGGCAAACCAATCTTTAACGTATATTTTCCGTACCACCACTAATTTCCCTCGGGTCCAAGTTAGCCCAGGAGGGGCTGTCGAACAAGTTCATCAAACCGTGCGAACTAAGTGCAACAAAAGCGAAGCTGCGCCAAAGCAGGCCCAACACCGTCGCCTTAGCAGACGACAAAGCTGACGGAAGGGTCACGCCGACGCACACTCCGGGATGACCACGGGGAACGGTGGGTAATAGCTCGCGATTGCCGCGCCATCTACACGGCAATACGTGAGTGAAAAAAGATCTTCACCTCGGCAGCCGCGTTGGGAGTTTCTTGTCCGTGCGCCGCGAAAGAACCGTTAGCTGCTAGGGGAAGAAAGCTTAAGCTTTGCTTTAAAAATACTGTGCTTTAAAAAATCTTTGCTTAAAAAAAGAAACCAGCCTTTTCGCTAGGGGTTGGTGTGTATACCTCAGTGCGAGAGCAGCCTATGTCTCCACAGAAACTATATGTTCATTATAAGGTTTTCTTAAGTGATCTTTGAAATTGTGTAGTATGGCAAGTTTGGTAATGAAGCCGTCATTTTTTATATCCCTTCTACAATATTGTACTAGCAAAAACTGTGAGGGGACATAGAAAAATTACGCATATTATCTTTGGTTAGCAATCTTGGTATTCTACCTTATGCATTTCTTGTTGTGAATTTTTATTACACTGGGTGTTTTCAACCAAAATGTTTCAGTAATCGCTTGTCTGTAAGTGTCGGAGATCTCTAATTCAGATTCTTAAATAAGGGCTGGTACAAGCAGGGCATCTCCATGAGTTTTGCAGTGTCACACAAAGGGCGGTTTCCTATCCCACCAACACATAACGGCCGAGTTTCACATATTTGGCAGCAAACCCAGCAGAGCACTGGGCGGGGTAAATGGGTACATCACTATGTAGATACATTATGCATATGCACTTGACAACACCCGAACGTACGTGGGAGGCTTAAGAACGGCAGCACCCACCACGCTCAAGGGCAAAGATTCGTGAAAGGGAAGCTGAAGCCAAGCGTTAGAATTGACTCGCATCGACATAAAACGTGTCGACAACATTTATTCTTGCGGCTAAGCCGGCTATCTGCAAAAGCTATGTGCAGCTCAGTTTATTGTACTTTTCTTGATAAACTACTACATCAGGGGCAGGACCACTCTACAATCCCATTTAGTCTACACTACAGGTCAGTTTGTGCTCTTTTTTTTCTGCGCACAGCCTTTTTACAGGCTGCAAGGAACTGACTTTTCTAAAAGACTTGTATGTAACTCCGGATCTTCACCCCTAACATTTTTGTTTTGGATTGTCGTCAACTCTGCATAATTTATCACAATTTTTGTATTGGCTTATTTACCCTCTGAATCTTCCCTACTTACGTTTTTTTCTGGAAGTCTGTGTCTTGTTAGAAACCTGCATCTTCCCGACTAACATTTTCCTAATAAAAAGTTTAACATAGATCTTTTAGCACCGGTATTTCGGAAATCGCTTGCCGTCTTTTATACATAATTCGTATTGAATTATCAACGCCTACGGTCATCCCCTATATTAATTTTACAGGCTTGTGTACAAAAATGGGTCTTCGGGCAAACAATTTTAGTGATGGCTCGAGTACAAATCGTGGTTCTCTTCCTATTTTAGTATTTGCGAAGCGGTAACCACATGCACGCCCCATGTGCTTGACTCTACTCGTGTTATGTTTACCTACCCTAGCCCGAGCGATTGTAAGGGCAAGCACCCACACGGAGGTTCTCGAGCATGCCGTGCCCCTCTCTTCGCTGGACAACCTTTTTGAAAGAGCCCAACCGCACTATAAAACAACATGTAACAGTGTCACCGAAACACATAAAAGCTTAACATTTTCTTTCGCAGCAGAGAAACGTCACCTCTTAAGCAAGCTTCACACAACACGCCCCACCATCCATAGCCCGGTATGCACGCACGACAGCGAAATTCCTTGTTTGCCTCCGGATGGCATTCTGACGAAGCTAAATCGCACTCGTTGCAGAGCACAATGGACCGAAGGACGAGCTAGAACGAAATCACCAGGGCCTTCCGCTTGTTCCGACGTAACTTCCATCCGCACAGCGACAATATGGACTGGTGGTCGCAGGCGATCCCACTCCACAAGCAGTCGCACTGAGACAACCGCAGACAAGTACGTACCCTAACCCCAGAGCAGTATCACACATTGTATTATGACATATGCACGATGAAGTTCTCTAAGGTGTGCCGCAAAGGGTAGGGAACTTAACGCACATTGCATGGGATTGTACGAAAGCTCTGCACGGTGTCAACGCCGGAATAGTCGCGCCGGGGCTGCCTTTTGCAGCCACGGCCTTGACCATCAACTCGGAGCCGTCAAGCAGTCTAGTGAGGCATTGAAGCGAAAGCATTTTGACGAGCCCAAACGGCCGAAGAGGACTTGTGGTGAAGTCCACAAGCGGGTGACTATGGCCCTATCTGTGAAAGCTCTGCCGGCATTCTATAAAGTTTTTGCTAACCAACCAATTAATATTAGTCGGCAGCCTCTTGCAGCTGTGGAACAGACGAATACATGCACCAACAAAAATACTCGGGGGACGACACAACCATACCAGTGAATTACAAGATCAAGAAGGGAGGGAACTTTATGGCAGGGAAGTTGCTGGGTTCGGCCACCACCTACTGTCCTTATGCTCTTCGCAGACAATGTCCGCATACGCACGTGCGCTCGTCGTTTGGCGGCTCTAGTTGGTCCAGGACGGTAGGCGCGCCTGCAAATATGTTATTTTTTTACCTTAGAAAACGATAAACGTTTCGCATCACGCCCTCCGTCTTCCCGTGGCGAGGTGGCGCAATGTCGTGTTGGCAAATACGGTCTACCAGTAAGGTCTTGTTTTATTGTAGTCCGACAACAACGTATTCTGGAGTGAAGGACAGTGGAAGGACAGAGACGGCCAAGGACCTCTGAAGCTAAACATTTTCGTGCACGTTTTGTGCTCGTGTGCCTTGTTTACAGCCGAGATGACCAAGATGCGTAGGAAGCTGGTACACTCTGGTAGCTGTCCACTGCCTGTATATGCAGGACAATTTCAGCGGGATGAAGGTGAGGCAGACGAAGGGCAGGTACGTGTCATTTATGCTTAGTGGTAGAGCGGCTACATCGCCTAAAAGTGGATAACTCAGCATTTACTAATCGTGTCACAGAACTAGAAACACCGCTAATAAGGAACGTGTATAGACAGTTCTAAGAAGCTCAGAGGAAGCTACAAAGGATCTTAATTTCGCCAAAAATGACTTTGCCAAAAACCAATGCAGCGGAGTGGAGGCATGCTGCGAGGTTGAAAACGCGACAGAAGGTACAAAATGACACAGCTATTCCCCCGTCTTCAAAAATAGGCGAGCCAAACTAGTGGGTCACAAAGCAGGGTGCCAGGAAAGAGCAGCACGTGGTAGATAGCGGGTAATCATTGCGGGAGATTCGAACATGAAGAGTAGCAGTGCTGCCGTAATAGAAAGCGTAGAGGGGGATGAGCATGGTGAAGGTCGGCTTTTTCTCGGGTCACACTTTGCAGACGCTGATGGCAAAAGTGAAGGGGCAGCTAGCCTTCTCCTGTAAAGCTTGAAACCTTGTAGTGATTGCCATGGGCTTAACGATGTTCTAATGACGAGAGAAAACTTGGCCAGGAGATAGCAAAAAGGGTAAACGACCTGCATGAGACGGCTCCAAATGTGCTGATTGCAGTCTGCACCGTGCCGAAGGTGAAAAAACAGGGCGTCCACACCGAACAGGAAATGCTCGCTGCAAACAGCGAGATGCAGAGGCGCGGCGGGAAACTTGGGCCTGAAGTTATAGACGTCAACAAAGTGTTGGGCCGCATTTTGCATAGGCAAGCTTTTCAGTAAACGGGCTTCACGGAGGCCCATGAAGGTAACGAAGGAAAACTATGCGCCAAATGGGATCTAGGGACGTATGAATACCCGAGTCTGAGGAAACCATGCCTATAGCTAACCGAAAAACATAGAGCTAGCTGAGAACGTAGACAATGGTGTGGAAAACAATAGACCGAAACAATATTGTAAGAAAAAACATTCAACACTGAAAGTTGAAAGGGAAAGAAAAAACAAATGTAATAAATATTTTTTCGGCTACCAAATTAAGCCTGTAAGAAGAAAGCCTAATAAGTTGGTGGAAATTAAAACCAGCTTGAAATTGAAGAAATAAACGTGTACGCCTCAGCCGAGTCTCCCCTCCGAGACCTAGAAGACCGACCCGTTGATAGTAAATTATGTCAAGGAAGGATGCAACAAGGCCGCAGGATAAATGAAGATAGGGGAGACGTTGGTGTGCCTAATAAACCATGGACGGACTTGCAGCGAGTGCACGAAAGCTGTAAGGAGCATCTGTGGGTTAAAGGTATGATCACGGGAAAAAATACACGGTAAGGATTTGTGTATCTGAATATATTTAGGATATGGTAAACCGTTTTAGAAGAGATTTAAACAAGCTTAAATATTGAGTTAAATAACCTTAGTTGGAGAAATGAATGCCTATATACCAGACTTAAACGGACACACACATCGCAATGGTTCTGTAGGGATAGATCTGTGTCAGTAAAACGGCTTGTACAGCGAAACACAGAAAACAAGTGTGACGGACAAATAACGGGGAAAGCGTAAACAGACCGCCTAACCTATAATAAGTGTATTGTGTGAGACACTATTCTGTGAGAACCAGTCACATCCTATAGATACCTTGGAGTGCACATTACAACTAACCTCAGCTGGTTAACACATATTGAACATATTGTCCTGAAGTCAAAGACGAAGCAGTTGTCTTCAAGGAATGCAAGTTTATTGGAGCGAACTTGTAGTCCCCTAACAACTGAAACGTACACAGGCGGCGAAGCAGCAGTCACAAAGTGACGTGCGTCGGCGAGCGTTGCAGAATCGAATACCCCGGCGGCTGCTCTGCAGGCTTTTATCTTCCGGCGCGTAGTTTCTCGAACCGTCGTTTCACATCTAGAACATTGTAGATCCAAGAAGAATAATCTAGGCTATTCACGTTATATCGGAATGCTCTCCCCATCAGAAGTGATAACATATGCGACACAGATAGAAAGAATGAAACCCGTGCTCCCCTTGGCACAGATATAACAAAGAGCGGCGCAGCCGGGCTGCAACAGCAAAACATAAACAAACAAGCCCAATGCATGGTTCGCGGCAATATCATCACCAACGCTAAGAGCATGTTAGGGTATTTACGCCGCAATTTTTATAGAGCCCCATCATCCCTAAAATTTTCGCTTTACAAATCCTTTATACACCCCAGGTTAGTATACGCAGAATCGGTATGGGGTCCAAGCCATGAAACTATAATCCCTTCTCAGCAGCTTGTTCAAAATAATTCCGTTTGCTTTATCCAATCTGACTATTACCGTACGGCCAGCATATCTTCAATGAAAAGCAGCGTTTTCCTTCTCTCTTTATCATCGCGCAGGAAACTTTTTTCGGGTTACTATGCTCTAAAAAATATGTCATCATTGCACCCTGCGCAACGAACTCTCAACCCAACCACTGTATATTTCCCATCACATTTATCACCGTCACAAGGTGGGAAATAACTATTATCATACTAAATCGGCCACTCAGACATTGTTGCCCCGTTCTTCCCGGGAATGGAACCACCTACCAGTTGAAATAAGGGGTATCGCTGATAACCAATTGCTGTTCCGAGCCGCCCTAGCCAGTATAATATAGGCAGAAAATATCTGATGTTTAATCTCTCTTTATGTGATCACATAGTTGCGATAATACTACTTTGTCTAATCTTTCCTTTTACTTTTTATGCACACCGCGTTTTTTGTACCATGTTACCCAATTTTATTCCTTTTTTTGTACCACTCCCCTCTGTAATGCCTTTGGCCCTAAGGGTATAAATAAATAAAAATATATTCCGCGGAGCGGCCGTTGTTAAAGGAGCGTAATATACGGTATAAGTATTCAATTGGAATAAAAGTTTTCTTGTAAAGGTGACGTTAACACACTTTTTATAACATTTAACGACTTTTCGGAATCAGCACAACAGGATGCTATTAAATTCGCATATGCTGCAGGCATTCGGATTCATGTTCATTCGCTACAATTCTTTAAACTCCACAGTCATTCGGCACCATTTTTAACAAACATTGGGGGCCGACCGTAATATCATTTATGTAGAATAGGAACAAAAGAGGGACCGCAACCGAGCATTGAAGAATTCCTGAGGTTACGCGACCATATCCGGACCGACCGACTGCTGTCATAGAAGAGAGATACTTGGCTTTCCATGCAATACCGATTCATTCAGTTTTATAGACCGCAATGTACTTACAAGTAGCTGATATTGAACATTGTAAAAGGCTTTTTTGCAGTGTAAAGAATACAGTCAACTACTATAAGATTATTTGGCTAGAGCCAAAATGTGCATGAAATCAAGCATCTGCGTTGAGCACGAAAAAAATTACATCTCCCGTAGGGAACCCTGAGTAGTATGCAAAGCAGCCATGGGGTCGATTCAAGTGCCCATTAGTTTTCAGTTCGTTGTTTCCGTTAGATTGAGGTACATAGCTACCGTTATATTTACAGTTTGGTTTCCATGGTAATACCACACTTTTCACTTAACGGAACTACGAAATGGAATTGCTTTGAGC